>JAGKTI010003607.1:0-17801 GCA_018397915.1 Birgus latro
AGGGAGAAAGGGCTTTAGCCAGGGTAGGAGAGGGGACAGGAGGGGAGGGAAAGGGAAGACTGTAGGGGGAAGTGTGTGGGGGGAGGGGCTGAGGGGGATGGGGAGGAGGAGAGGAGGGGCTGAGGGGGATGGGGCAGCAGTGGGGAGGAGGGGGATGTGTGAGCGAGAGGAGACAGGTGTGGGGAGGAGGGATTGAGGAGGAAGTAGAGAGGCAGAGAAGAAGGGAGCTAAAGGGTTAGATGGAGAGGGGCTGGGGCTAAAAAGGCGGAAAGCCAATACAAGAGGGGCTGAGAGGGAGGTAAGGAGACAAGATGGGGGGTGAAGATGGAAAAAGAGAGGAGTGAGGGAAGGAAAAGGGTTGAAAGGGTGAGAAGGGGAGGGTTGAGAGTGAGGGAGGAGAGACAGGACACAGCTGAGGAGGGAAGAAAGAAAGGAAGAGAAGAAATGGGTTAAAGGGTCGGACAGGAGAGTAGAGTGGGAGATTCTGAGAGGGAAAGTGAGATGAGGGAGGGATGCTAAGTGTGGAGAGGGGTGAGAGAGGGTAGGAGAGAGAGAGAGAGAAAGGGCAGGAACGAGGGAGAGGGGAGGCCAGAAAGAGGGGTTAGGGGGTAAGGCGCTGTTATTAGTTCAGATACTCGTGCGACGTTCTTTATCGGAGAGAGTAAAACCCCGACACACACACACACACACACACACACACACACAGAGAGAGAGAGAGAGGGAAAACACTCAGGCGGGGACAGACATTAGGCAGAGGCGGGTGTACAGACGAGGAGGGGCAACGGAGGAGGAAGAGAAGAAGGAAGAGGCTGGAAGACCTGAGTGTGGGAGGAAAACAGGAAGAAGAAGCAGGATAGGAAGAAGGGCAACATGAAGAGGAAAATAGATTAAATGATGAAAATGAGTGATAGGAAGAGATGAATGAGCTAGATGAGGAGGGGAAATCAGAAGCCGTGGAAGACAGATCAAAAAGATTCAGAAACGAGGAAAATATGTCAAAAGATGGGAGAAGGGAACGTGGGCATGAGGAGGACAAATTAAAGGAAAAAGAAAGGAAAAAAAGAATGGCAGATGAGGAAGAGAGGAAGAAAAACATGGAGAAAGACGATTTAAAAGAAGGAAAATAATCTAAAGGAAGTGGAAGAGGAGCTGATAATTGAGGAAGAAATGTTAAATGATGAAGTAAAAGACTTAGAAATTAGAAAGCATGAAATGAAAAAGAATAAAGCTGGGTAATAAGCATGTGGAAGGTCAGTGGAAGCGAGAAACAACTTAAGAAGGAAAAGAACTAAAGAAAGAGGAGGAGTGGACAGGAAATGAGGAGACGATGAGGATGGAACTAAAAAAAATAGCTGAGGGATAAAGTAGGAAGAGAGAAAAGATAATAAGGAAGACGAATGGAGGAGAGAAGAGGTCAGTAGAAGGGAGAGGATATAGCTTATGAAAAACAAGGATTGGAAAACAAAGAAATGAATGAAAAAGAAATATGATTTACGAGGACGTGAAGAATGAGATGGAGAACAAAATATGGACGGAAGAATATTGCCCAAATTATTAGGACGAAGGCTCGTTGGGAGAAGAAGGGACACAGCAAAAAAAAAAAAAAAAAAAAAAAAAAAACTTTGGTCAGTTCTTTCCTTCACCAGTTCTTTCCCCACACATTCCTCACTTCCTGATCATCTAACCACATTATTCCATCTCTCATGCCTCATTCCCCTGTTCCTCTCTTATCATTCCTCACAAACTCTTACCTTCCCTCACACTTCATCCTTTTGCCCGTCTTTGCTCAACAAAATTCTCATCATCACCATCTTCCCCAGCCTCTTCCGTTTAATCTTTTATCACCTTCCCTCACCCTGCGTCACATTCCTTCTCGTGTCCTCATCCTTGCCCACCCCATTTCCTTCTCATTATCAGCATTTTCACCTTCACCTAACAACAGACTTTCTCTAACTCTTTACTTTTTCTATCGTTCACAATTTCATTTTCCCCACAGTCCTCCTCCTTCTCTTAATCCATCCTTGCCACCTTTCTTGCTCACTGTGTTACCATCTTCTACCTCTTCATTTTATCTAACCATCTCCCGTCCTTAACTTTTCCTAACTATCCCTGAACTTATCTCCATTCTCTCACCATCCTTATCTCCCAACATCTCCCATCCCTCACTATCCCAAAATTCTTCTCCTTCCACTCACCATCACTCATGCCTCACCATCTCACACTATCCCCAGTCCCTCACCCCCATCTCTCACCATCTCCCTTGCCTCACCCTCCCTCACCATCCAAAAATTCTTCTTCCAAATGCCATCCCTCATACCTTACCATCCCACACCATCCTCCGTCCCTCCCCCCCCCTGCACTATCCTTCACTGCTTCACCTTCCTCTCACCATACCTAATCTCTCACCATACTACAATAACTCTACATCTACACATCTCTACACTACTCCTCATCACCCCTCGCACCTGCCATCATCCCATCGCGTGGAACAAGGAAAAAGAAGATTAGGAATTCCTGCCTGAAATTTTCCTCGTGACCTTAATGAACACAACACCAGTGCGTGGCGATGGGATGGGTATGACAAGGGTTCTATCTCTTCTTCAGGGAGTTGATGAGAGAGAGAGAGAGAGAGAGAGAGAGAGAGAGAGACGCCCCATTATTTCATGTACACAGACTGACAGCCAGCCAGACAGAGAATTATGAAAGACAGACGTAGGTAGATGTGATAGGATCCTGAAGACAGATAGAGAGGGGNGAAGAGGAGGGGGGAAAGAAGAGAGGGAAGCGGGGAGAGGGGGGGAAAGGAGGGGAAGGGGGGAGGAGAGGGAGAGAGAGAGAGAGAGAGAGAGAGAGAGAGAGACGCCCCATTATTTCATGTACACAGACTGACAGCCAGCCAGACAGAGAATTATGAAAGACAGACGTAGGTAGATGTGATAGGATCCTGAAGACAGATAGAGAGGGGAGACAAACAAGCATACAAGCGGACAGACAGAAGACAGCCAAGGAAAGACAGGCGGAGAAGTGGACAGACATAAAGACAGAGACACTGGGAGACAGAGCCAGACAAACGGACAGCAAGACACGGGGTAAGCGAGAAGGGCAAGGAAAGACAGAGGGAGAAAGATCCTAACAGACTGACAGCCAGACACAGAGAAAGACAGAGAGAGACAGAGTTGGGCAGGTGTTAGTGAGGCCCTTAAGGAGAGAGAGAGAGAGAGAGAGAGAGAGAGAGAGAGAGGAGGGCGGGCATCTGGTAGTTACGTGTGGACCCACAGGGGATGATAGTGTTGGTTTAGGTCTTGTCCGGACCAACCCACATCACGTTACGGGAAATTACCTGCAGCGGCTCTGGTGGGTGAACGGGTGATGGGTGAATGGTGAGTGATGGGTGGAAGCAGGTGTGGGTGATGGGTACTGGTTGAATACTAGGCGATGGGATGGGTGCTTGTTATGGATGAGAGTATGAAAGGCTGGGACGTTAATGTAAGCTACTGTGTATGTTAGGAGTCCTGGACGCTGTATGATATGGTGAGAGGGACACATGAACAAATTAACAGGTGTACCTTTGGCGATATGGCTGAAGAAGAATGGATAGTGGGTACAAAGATGGAAAAAGAAATTAATCGGAATAACTAAAGAGTCGGCGGGGAAGAAGTCTATGCATTACTCGATGAAACATAATACCAACGCAAAACTATGCATTCGCGGCTGGATGAAACGGATAGGCATGTGAATAAGAGATAAGCAGGTGAAAATTAAACAGATCAGGGATTATTCGAAGGGGAAGGGCAAAAAAAAAAAAAAAAAAAAAGAAAAAAAAACGGGAACTGAAAAAATGCGAAGCGGATGTATGACACTAAAAGTAAAATATATCTAAAGTGGGGGGGAAATGAAAATACCCGAAAAAAGGGAGGACAGGAAGGTGGTACCATCCGCCACCCGCTTATCCGTTCCACTTACTGAAATGGTGGATGACAGAAAATCGGGCCTTCCGGGGTAACTTAGCAAAACTCACACTCCCTGAGCCATTCTATCTCCCATTCTGCCAGCTTCTTTGCCTCTCCTTGCCTTCTGGTTTATTTCATCTTGCTTATTTTGACTCAGTTTGCCTTTAGTTGTCTGTTGATATATCTCTACTGTCATTCGGTACTTGTCACTGTATGTGTGTGTGCGTATGTTTTTGCCTCTTCTTGTTTCTAAGTCTTCCTTTTCTCGTTTCTGTGTCACCCTCTACTCTTGTCCCTGCCTTCTGTTTCGTCTCTGTCATCTTAGGAATTAACCGCCCTCTCTCTGTTTCCCATAAATCTCAGTGTTGTATGTTTTTTTCTCCCAAGTCTTACGTTTCGTGTAGGTGCGTGCTTCTGCGGCAAACAATGATCACATTCCCATGCCTCTTATGTTACTGGTGTACCTCATTGACCTAAGGAGATTTTTTTTTATTTTTTTTATGTGTGTGTGTGTTTTACCATATGCGTGTAATTTTCCAGTACTGGTGTTTATGTGTATATATAATCGATCCTGAACAGGGGTATACTCGATTCCAAAGTTTTCATGCAAACACACGCGTGTGTTTACCAACAGAGGAGCTTTACACTTATGTGATGTGTTGAGCGTGCATGAAACTTATGTGAAAAAAGTGTCTTTTTCGTATCAAGACTGGTAGTTCAGGACGCCATTTTCTACCCAACCCTGCGGCTTGTTTGTTTTGAAGTCTGGTGTAGGTGCCGAGTCGGACCTGATCCCCGGATATACCAGAACTTCATGATCCATTTGTCATTATCCGACCAGCACCGCCGCCTCCTCTCCTCGCTGTTTTTGCTCCCGGGGTGTCTGGTTAGTTCATCTGCTGAGGGGAGGCGGGCGTCATCCATCCGAGGGCTTGCGTGAGAATGGTGATTAGTTCCTTAATTGGGATGGAGAGCTGTGAAGAAATCCAGGGGCGTTCCGTCATGAGCAGGAGTCTCATTATAAGTCAAGGATGTGCTGAAAAATACGCAGTTTATTCTATGCTGTAATTTGTGGGAAACTGGCAAATCAGCTTCATGTGTAACGACTGAACTTTAGAAAGGCGTTTATTTTTTCCAGGAATTTTCTATGGACTTAAAGTAAAAATAGGTAAATACATAAATAAATAATGCGACACAAATCGAGGACCTACAGAATAAATCAGGTTCTTATTTTCTGACCGCCTGAAGGAAGACAGCGGGAAGCTGCAATTAGTTTACTATAATTTGCTCACTTACGTATCTGCGTCACTTAGATTTTCCACACCTTGATCACCCGTCTCCTCAATCATCCGTCACCCATATTTCCGTAGCCTAGATATTTCCTTATTTAAATTTTTCGTCAACTAGTTATCATTTTTTTCCCCCCCACCTAGAATTTCCGTCCGATCAGAAACCGTCTAGGCAGCCAGGTCCTTGTGTCTAGAGGAGGAGGAGGAGCTGTTGCTGTGAGTCGGGACCGTAAAATTCCAGCCAGATCTCCCCCGTTGTCACCAGACGTCCCCGTAGGAGCAAATTATAGGATCTCGTTGTCTCGCATCTGGCGCTAAACATCACACCTCGTCAAAGCCTTTCCGCCCAGACTCCTGAACCCCACGCGAGCCTTCAATATTTCCTAAACTCGCCCCATCACCACCCATTACCCCATCACCTGGCCTCATCAGTCAAGTTAATGGGACGATGGGAATTGCAGTTTTATTGAATTTTTATCCTCATGTGAGCAGCGTAATGTTTTGGAGGCGGGAAGGAGGAGGAGGAGTGTTTTTTTTCGGGGATGGCGTGTGAGGTGACAATGTTGGTGTGGATGACACTTCGCAATCCTTTACCCTCCGGCTGGGTCCCGGGGCGGCTTCCTTTTCACCTCTGGCATGAGGAGAGGAGATAGGGATGGAGATATAGATAGATAAATAGACAGAGAGAGAGAGGGGGGACAAAGGAGCACGAGTAGGGCAATAAAGAAAAAGAAATAGAGGTGAGATTTTAAATAAGCAAGATATCGTATTGAAGCGGTTAATACCATGTTTTTTTTCAGTCCAGATTTCAAGTGTAGCCCCATGAAGTACCGCCTTTATCCTTTTCTTGTCTCTAAAAGAGTTCTAGATATCTTTTTTCTGTGGCTCTTACTACAAACATCTTTCTATTGGTCACTTCTTCCGTCGTCCAGAATCAGTGACTGCCCTACGATGCAATACTTTACATTCGCCATTTCTCATTAAACAGGTTCGGGATCTTTCTTTCCTTTAACTTACAACTCTTTCATGGTCGGGGCAACTCGAGTATACTGTTCTACCTACCGCTGGACGACAGTATTCAGCACAGAGTGAGTCACAGGAACCTGAGAGTGTAAATACTGTCACCATTATCTATCACAGTCGGGACAACCGTAGTTTTAATACTATTCAAACTACGACTTGTGCCAGGAGTGTACTTTTTTTTTTCAAGATGATGGATGATGATGATGATGATGATGAGGAGGAGGAGGTTCAACCAGAAAGTGTTACCTAGCAACAGTTACAGAAAACTATTTTTAGGGCCACAAGTAAGTATGACATTGTTACAGAAATCTTTTAAAGGTTAACTATGCTATTATATGAGTTTGCTGAGATCATCTAGGTTTCGTCAAGTTTCATCCAATGTAGTGAGGCTGCTGCACAGTTTTGTTCCGCTTATTCAGACGACAGTGGACAGTGCGACACAGGAACCTGGGAGTGCAAATACCGACATCGCTCTATCAGCTATTTTTCCGCAGGCCAGATTCAACGAGTAGGCTCACGATGCGCCACGCCCCCAGCACAGAGCTCAGACAGTGCCGCCCTCACGCCTTTCCCACACCTTCACACCACAGCCGCGAGTGGTGTGTGTCAGGGGGCCTCGTTCTCAGCGCTCCAGATGCCGTGGTTAGGGTCGTCACGGGGGTGTGGCCCTGACGGAGGGGTTGGTGGTGGAGTGTCGCGGTCGCCCTGCCCTCCTGCGGCCGCGACATGACCTGTAATTAAGATGACTGAGGCGGGTGTGACGCCGAGTGTGGGAGAATCTGACGCACGGCCCGGAGAGGCACGATGCGGGAAATGTAATGGCTGGGGTCAGGATTACCTTCTGTGGCACCATCTGTTGAATTTCACATCTGTTTGTAGAATAACCAATACTGAAGTGAAGCCCAATTGCATCTAATTATTCGTCGGCGTTGTATGAAGCTCACCAGTCTTTTAGACAAACACGTTTGGTGTGTGGTCTGAGTGCCATGCATAATACTTAAACTGACTGGTTTATTTTACTTTATGGTTTATTTTACTTATACAAAGTTAAGAAGTGGTAGTGGAGTGGACAGAGCAGTGGGCTGCTGTCCAAAAGGACACAGGATTGACTCCGAACAACATGCAGATTTGAATTTCATTAAAAGGTGTTAACTAATTTTCCACATGACCCCGATATGGCATTAAAAAACATACACAAAAACAAATGCAATTAATACTGTCCTACCAATCTTTCACGAAAACATTCAGTATGGAAGGAGGCATTAGTGCCAAAGCATTGACATGTGAAGGTGTGTGACATGTAGCATGACTACATGTCTAGTCTATGCTGAGAGCTGGAAACACAGAAAATACTCCCTCTACCTAAATATTCACGTGACAGCCGAGTGGGCACAAAAGTAGAATACTGACTGACTGATGATTACGAAACAAAATCGTAAGTGATGAGCCTCAGAAACGAAAAGCCGTTTTTATTGTTATTTGTAAGGTCAGCTGATAGATCACTGAATAAATATCAGCTAAAACCTTACACCAACTCTAAATATGGCAATTATCTCTAACATAATACAACCCAGGCATTGGATATTATAGTCTACGTGAGGGTGACAGCCATCAATGTTTGACGCACGGGTGAACTATAGTACTGATCCTCGGATAAGGGCTTCATATCTTATGACCAGATTCGGACGAATATGGACAGAATTATAGTTCTTACGTGCAGTATGTCAAGTTAAGTTGTTCATACTTTTTACGACTAGCATGAATTCCCCCAGTCTGTCGTTGGTCCGGGTCGTGGTGTTTGGGGGTCGTGGTAAGTGGAGGTAATGACGAGGCAAGCAACGGACAGGCGGGGAGGGCAGAGGCCGCCTTTCATTGCACGCACACACACACACACACACACACACACACACACATACACACACACACACACAGGGTTGCATTCTTGTGGGGTTAGAGGAAGGATTTCTAGCAGCTCTCCCAGTTTACCAGTTTATTTCTGCAAGTACTACGTTCATACATCTTGCTCGCTATTTACGTAATATGCCGCATTCATATAAAAAACCGCAAATAACACAGAGAATAATTAAGCAATATGCAGAATGATTTCGCTGAGGAAGAGGTGCTACAAAGCTCATGCGAATACGGTCAAGAGCCTCCAGAGTCGCTCTCCCCTCCTCCTGCTACTGGTGTTGCGGTCACTGCTTCTCATGCCATCATGTCTCTGTGAGGACCTTCAGTTCCTCTGACAAATGCTGCGCTGGTTTCACATTAACAAAATTGTTCCTGGGAATGTGTTCTACTATATTTGTACAAAGACATCTCGATATTTGCTGCCATTCATCGTACCTGCATCGCCAATCAGAGGATACACCTAGTACCCTTCACTATGGGAAAAAAAAAGACTAAAAAAAAAAAACAGCACCCTTGACTGAGAAAAGTCGACGTCCCGGCTTTATAGTTATCTTTATTGGTATCAGAGGATGATTACAACCTATTAACGCAAAAGGGAAAGCTAAAACCATCATCATCCGCTCGATAGTCCTCAGCTGTTGATATCCACATCGCCCCCGTATATGGCCTGATCGGGGCCTGCGGAGTCAAGCAGAGGTAGACGATGGAGGCAACCCGGGAATTACATCCGTCTAAACATAAATTACGAGGGCAAATGTCCGTAATAAGCCCGACTCCGACATGCAGGCTCTCCTCGTCCCTCTCTGCCCGTTTTCGGAGACAAGCTGTCGGGTGTGTTTATGTGTCATTGGCGGCGACCACACGGAGACTCCCTGACCTCTCGCGCCGCCCACGATAACAGTGATCAATGGCCGAAATTGTCACCCGCCAGGCCATCGGTGATAAATTTCTGCAGTGTCTGTTGCTCTCAAGGTAATTTCCTGATTGGGGCATGAAACCACTGGCGGAGGAAGGAGTCCAGTGAGGGTGGGATGCAGCTGCGGTGAGTGGAGCCAAACGCGGCCTTCACGCACGCTGACACAACACGGCCCATTGGTTTCTCGACGAACATGGGCAGCGCCAATGGTATAAACCTCAATATTTATTCATTCAAAACGATGATTTTTTTTCCGCTGATTATTCATACTTCCAGGTGATTTACCACTATCATCACCACCATCGAGCTTCTTTCCCACCTGAGAATGAAGTGAGGTAGTAGGCAGAATACACGGAAAATGAATGCGCCATGATATTCACCTTAGGACAAAAAACATTCTCCTGTGCAGAATAAATCGGTGTGAAAATACCTATGATTAAATACAAAATATCTCCGACTGAAGTGGTTAATCGTGAAACAAGAGCAGATATGGAATCTATTGAGCTGAGGAGAGACTAAACAGGTATTATACAGCTCTTAAAACCTCTCCACTAACAAATGGCTCTCCCAAGGTGAAGAAAATCATCCTGAGGTAGCAAGAACAAAGTGAAAATTATCTTGGGGTTGAAGTAGTTGAAGAGAATATCTCGATAAATTCTTTAGCTACGCCGACGTCTTTTAAAAAGTTTTATTCTTCCCACCACTGAACGATTTTGTTTAACTTAGAAATTAACTATTTTTAACAGTGAGGGGGATTAATGATGGTTACATGTATTTTCTCCAGTTCATAAGGTTTCTCCTAATAAGAGTAAGAAAGCATCTGAAGGTTGCAATAAAAATAAATTAAACAAAATAAAAATATAATAAAATAAGACGTCAATCCACTGCTGTGAAGTGGATGATAATATATATAAAAGTAATTCATATAATCTATCCTTCGAACAAAGAGTTGTGAAATAAATATAAAGGGAATAATTGCTCAGAAGGGCCGGATGTTTGACTTGGAGTAATGTATTAAGTTCTGAATTATTTTTCCACCTGGTATTATTACACAACCCCGCCGCATCACCCACCATCTCCTCCCTCCCTCTCAGCGCACTCACGCCCTCTCTCCCTCACGCAACGCCTTCCCCACGTCCTGTATCTCTCACTCTCCCTGTCTCCCTCAAAATCCCCGTCTTTTCCACTCCACCCGTCTCTCTCCCCATCCCTGCCTCTTCCACACTCCCTGCCTTTCTTAATATCCTTGGTTCTTCCACTCTCCCTGTCTTTCTTCCCTCCCTTCCTTTTCCACACTCCCTGCCTCTCTCTCCCAGCAAACTCACGTCCTCCCTTCCTCTCACTCTCTTCCTCACGTCTTCCACTCCTCACGTCCTGCCTCTCTCATTCACCTCCACTTATAAGGAACTCATTTATTCTCCCACCCAAACTCTACCTCCTAAATCCTTCACTACCAGATACTCACCACTCAAAATCACCAAGTCTGTTTCTGCTTGCTTTCCACTTCTCTTTACGCTGAATAAAGAGCCTGGTGGTAGCACAAACTTACTGAAGAAGACGTCATCGACCTGAACGGGTTAATGAGGAAGGGTCTCTAGCCTCGTCACTACGAGATGTCTACTCATTTTACGTAAGAATATCTGATGGCACCATAAATAAATTTGATTAGATATGAAGAGAGTATCATTAGTGAGCCCACATCTACAGTATTGTGCTCATTTTGGTCATCGTTTTACAAGAAGTATTTTGTAAAGAAGCACGCTATAAATGACAAAAATGATACCACGACTGAGGAAGCAGCCATTCGAGGAACGTTTAGAACAAATGAATCTGTTTAACTTGTTATAGCGCAAACTACAAGGTGATCTGAGCAGTGTATACAATAGTTTTAAAGGACATGACAATACGGCAGTTGGTAAGTAAACTGACAATACACTAAACAAATTACACCTGAGGATGAGGTATAAAATTATTGGCACTCGTTTCCAGTTAAATGAAGCAAAGCATTTTTTCTTTTATAATGCTGTAAACATATGAAAAAACTGCCCTGGAATGTGGTAGATTGGTACATAATAACAGCCATTAAAAGCCCCTTGAATAAGTATCTTGAATAAGCGTCTATCTTTTAATACCCGGTTAACAATGTTCCTCCTTGAATTATTCCTTTCCCCCCCCTAAAAAAAAAAATGACATCGTTGTGCATACCTTCTAATCCATATCACAGAGAATACGGCAGTAGCGTAACATCTATAAGCAATTAATAGCGTTTTTCCCCTCACAGATTTAGTGCTGAACATAGAATTCCATTAATCTTTTCCTATGAGATGTCAATGGCAGTTTTCCTACAGTGAATGGTGGGCCTTCTCACTTTTTCCTGTCGGCTACGGCTAGAGGGTTTGGTGGGCGAGGGGGAGGTTTCCTGCTTATCTTTGGCTCATAATATTAGATACCATAATTAAGGTCTTCTCTGTAACAACCCAACTCGAAAGTATATCTGGTGATTTTTACTTTCCTTTGTTCTCCTTTGTATTCTCTTGTAATTAAAAGTTTATATCATACGTATAGCCTCCGTTCCTAATCTAGCGCATACCCCAATTTCTCTGCAAAATTAACAATAGTAAGCATCTCCCCCATTTTGCTGATGCATCGCAGAAAAAATCAAACCAACGCGATATGCACGCACTTGTCAAAATCAATCTGTCACTCTTTCATTATTTGTGCATAGTGTTCAGAACGCTGGAAAAATATCTGCTAAACTAACCGTAAATCCCGATCACTTAATCTGCCCATATCTCAAACAAACTTTACGTCTCTTTTCTTCTTGCAGAGCCTCAGCCATCGTCAATTTGCTTTCTTTACCTTCATTTAGGATATATCAGCCCGAACAAAGGCGGCTGACGGAAGAACAAGCTAGTTTTACAATGCCGGTACAATCACCTTTATCAATGACAATTTACGATATAATGTCTAAATCTTACTTTCCTTCAGAGGTCACTTCTCCCTTATTTATTTCGCTCCCTTTCGCCACGCTTAATTCATCAAATGAGGTATACTTTGGCTTCCTCCGAGTACCTGGACTAAATCTGACAGAAAAAAAAATTGAATTATATCCACGAATGTTATTTGCTATGTCTGGCTGCAGACAAGAGGGTTTTGACTGATAGAAAATGCCAGTGTTTACTTTGGTAACAATTTTTTATCTGGCCCTGTTCTTTGACAAACTGAAAATCGCATATATACTCGTACTTGTATAAATAATGTGCTAATGCACATCTCATTATTCTGTAACATATTAAATGAAAGGAAATTGCTGTGTGTGTGATGCAAATCTTGGACAAGGTACTCAGGCATGAACTGCTTCAATCGAGCAGCTCTATGTCTAACACTACTGGCATCAATTCAACACTGATATCTTACTATTTCCCTCACCTAAACCCGTGCACAGACAGGGCATGCACGGGTGACGACAGATCACTTCTCCGGTAACAGACAGTAAAGTCCCACAGCTCTACAGACTGGTCGTGAATGTACAATATACAGTTTTATAGATGCTCCTTCTGAAGGAGGTCTTTGAAAGCCAGTTGCAACAAAACATAAAACTATCAAATTCTTCTCCGCTAATTTCAGGTCTTAATAACCCTTCCTTTTACTTCACTCGCCTGGTACAAGAAACCTCCATATCCCCATCCTCTAATCCACCTCCCTGGAAATGTCGCATCTCCCAGACCTCAACCTTAAACCACCTCCCATTCAGCACCTCATCCTTCCACTTTCGTGTCCCTATAACCTTTATTGCAACCAGACCACCCAGGCGCTCCGACAAAATGAGTTGAAGGTGACAGTGGGAATTCCGGGAACAAGGTCGTCCAGGCGTCGTCATTATCACTGGAAAATGATCCTAAAAGAGATTTATCACAGCACCTGCCGCCCATCTCAGTCACGAATGCGGGGATTGTAATTATATCTGGCTCCTGTTTTCTCGGGTGAAGTGTGATGCAAGAGTCACGCCCGGTGGTGGTGGAGGTAATGAAGGTGACGGTCTGGCGATGGTTGTGGAAGAGGTCAGGTATTGAGGTGATGATGGAGTGACGTAACTGATGGTGGGGGTGACGGAAATAACGGTGGAAGTGACAGAATTAGTGGTGGACGTGAGGGGTGGGTGATGCTGTGACGGTGGAGTGACAAGACTAACGATGAAAGTGACAAAATTGACGGTGGGTGTGGAAGTGGTGGTTGAATGTTGATGGTGACGATGATGGTGGTGACAAAATTGATGAAGGATATGAGTGTCTGGTGATGGTGATGATAAGTATGGATATTACAAACCCTGCTGGTAATAGCTAGTTATTATTAGGATTCAACTGACGATGATGTTAGTGATAAATGATAGCAAATATGGAAGAAGTAAGTCGTGTCTGTGATTATCAGACATATGAATATTAGCAAGAATCTTATGCTTTTGTTATTGAAAGCTGAATATATGCAGTATACTTCTCACGTAATTCCTTCACACAATGACCACTCGTGCACAAATATTCAATAAGTAAATCGATGTGCAACACGCATGGTCAGAAAAATCGGAAAAGCTATCAATTCAGAACTAATATTTTTCATTCCAAAACACTCGGCAACAGCATCCCGCAATCGAACAAAATAAAACATTGCACAGAAATAGAACACAAGGTACGAGTAATCCAACACGGAATTAATTAAAATCTACCTCACACATCAGCCTCCGTGTCGGGAACCAGAGACGCACACACTTCATCTCAGCCCCTCCCTTCCTGTGTCTGTCTGTAAGAGGAGGTAAGGTGAGGTTTGCAGGGTCGGGAATGAGGAGTGACAGGGTACAGAGGCGGTACAGCAATGGAGTGTGTGGTGGAATGGTGGAGGAAGGACATAGTGTGAGCAGAACAGAGAAAGTTAGGTAGAGTTTACAGTGTGCCTGATTAGCCTAAGCATCGCAAGGGTCAGAGTGGTGCTGGTGGGAGGCTAGAATAGTGTGGTGGAGGTGCGGAGGCAGGGAACGGGAGACAGAAACAGCAGGTGAATGAAACAGAATAAAGTTGGTAGTTGGATGCCGTCTGAAAGTTAGGCAGAATTTAGCAGAGTGATCGCTTGTACTAGCATCTCCAGGAAGCAAGTGGGGTAATGTGGTCAAGAAGCGGTGACAGGGAACTTTTGGTAGAAAGAAAAGGTGAATGAAACAGAGTAAAGCTGGTGGTTGGATGGTGCGTGAAAAATCGGAGAATCAATGAGATAACTGCAACATTCACTGAGGCAACTGTCAATTATTTTCGCAAGTTCAGGTTGAGTGAGTTTTAATTCTGTGTGGACAGGCAGGCTGATATCGACTTGAAAAAATTACATGAAAAATAAATCATGAAAACAAGTAAAACGGGAATTGGAAGAGATAAGTCTAGGAAGGCTTTTATATAATGGGTAAATATGGCCGATGCAAAGCTGTGTGTCGGAGAGAACGAGGAGTGAACAAGGACTGGACGATATATGGAATGTAATGGGGGCTGTGGTGGTGGTGACGTAACTGAAGATAGCCGTGCACAGGAGGGACAGAGAAGTTTGTAAAGGAAAACAGAAACATAAGGAGCGGAGGGGTTACTTGATGTATGAGGCAGAGTGAAGAGGACAGTGTGGTGATGGCACTGACGAAGGGATGACGAGGATGAGGTGGGTGACATTGAGCAGAGAGGGTGGCTTTCTAAATGGAACGATATGAGCGAAAAGGATAAAGTTTACTTAAGTGGTGCGGTATCATGAGTGAAAAGCGAATGAAGAAAATTCAGAGGTTTTGATAATTAAAAAGGGTGATATGGTTAAAGGAGACGATGCACAGTAGGCTACATGAAACAGATGAAAACAGTGAAAGGTTGACAATGAAGCGTATAACGTGACTGATACGAAAACATGCTGTGCCGTGGATGAAGGAATCAGCGAAGGGGTTAGCGTGGATGGATGGGTGAAGGTATGTCGTAAGTCAGAACTTCGCGCTGATGGAGTCGGTGTCATGTGCTGCGTGGATGATATGGATGAAGTATGCCCAGTGGATGAAGGGGACAGACAGACAAATGGAGGGACGAACCTGGCACGGGGACAATCTATGTGGGGACATCTAGCGAGGGACACCTGAAACCACGGGATCTGCGTCGCCTCTCCTGAAACCCAACGCTGTCCGAACTGATTGATGTGGTCTTGCAGGTCTTTGCTACACACGGGGTTTATACGATAAGCTTCCCCCCGGCCAAACCTGGCGTCTGGCTGCCATTTTTCTCTGTTTAATTAAGTGGGCGTTTTACCCCTCCTCGCCTTCCATAGGTTTGCTCGTATCTCATTTCGATAATAAATCTCGCCACTCACAGTCCGATTTTTGTTTCTGTTTCTCGTATTATGTTTTTCTTTGGTATTTTTGGTTAACCACAACCATACTCCTCTTTCACTTCATCTTGTTGACTAGGCGTTTTGATATTCATTAACTCTTATGCATAACCAGCTAAAATTTCACAGACTGCGTAAGTGTGATGGGAGGTTACGTAAAAGCTGTCGAAGAGACTGATGTAACTTATCGGTAATCATACTGACAGTTATTAAACAGTTATTATCGTTCAGGTTTCACTGAGCTGCCAAAAGAGGGTAAAAGAACCGCACTTTTTCATTATACAGTTTTCAGTATTATTAAGGAACTGATTTCATTCATTAGCTGGTGTCTAGCAGCACCCTGGAATGCTAATTTACTGGTGCATGTGTCGCCTTACGTGAAGATAAGACTTATTACTAAAGTTAATTTCAGCAAGTTCGGAGTAATATCTTATTGCTTGCAGGTTTTCCTCGACATTCATTAATTGGTATTCACCGTGGGTCCACACCTCTCATCATTGCCACTCTGAAATGTCGTAGTGGCTGCAGTTGTCACCATTCACGAACATTTATTTATTTATTCACTTTATTATTATCATTACTACTGATATTACTGTTATTATTATTATTATTATTATTATTTATTATTATTACCTTGGTTGGTGGTGTTATTATTATTAATATTTCTCTTACTATTTTCCGTAACCAGTGATACATTTTTGACAACACTCACTACTGTCATGAAGAAAGCACCAATTTACGCATATACTCATCAGTACCTCTCAGTGACTCTCGGCAGAATACCACTCACCATCCTTGGCTACCCATCATCATCATCATCCCTCACACCACACCCTCATCACTCATAATAAGTATCAGCTTACCACTGCAGTTCATCACAAATCATTCTTCACAGGATATAGACGTTCAGTATTCTCACCACGTTACGAAGATTCATCACACTCTTCTCATTACCACCAATAGCAGTCATTATCACCAATCTGGACAAAATCACTAAACTTTAATAATCCTTGCTACACTCACTAGAACAACCACTCCCTTCCTCCATCACCACTACTACCGTTTGCGTCACCACCCACCTAGCAAACCATCATCATCACTCATCCTCTGGCTCTACCGTATAGCAACACGTCTCTGTCTACGCCCACTCAAGTCACTGTCACTCATTGCCACTCACTCACACCTACCACTCACACTCGTATCAGTCGTTGGGATCTATTCATTTGCTCATCCCCACTCACCACTATACATCAATACCAACATTCACCACCACAACTCTCTACAACTCACCACCACACTTACTCATTCGCCATCACTAACTACTATTCGTCATCACATATCACCACTCATACCCACTTAAGTCCACTCGGTTACTTAACACCACTTCTTGCTACTCATCATTCATTATCACCCATCACCATATCACCACTCACACCCACTAAACGCCACTCATCGCCAGTTACGCCCTCTCATGACCACTCGAATACTACCACTCATTACCGCTCACGATCACTCTCATCCACTGAACATCACTCACTCACACACAATCAGCACAACTCACCTACACTCATCGCTACTCATGTCCACTCCCTACCATTCTTCATCACCCACACCTCTCATCATTACTTACGCCCGCACCCACCGACCACCAGTCATCACCACACACCACTGATCATCTCCATTCACTTTCCATTACATCCCATCACCTCTCCATACCACCCACAAGCACAGCACACCATTACTCATCCCACTCACCACCACTTACCATCATTCATCACCACTCACATCCATTCTCACACACTCACACCGTTTCACACACACACATATACTCGCTGCCACTCAACAAATATTCACATATTCACCACTACTCACCCCCCTTCACCCCCCCTCACCCCTCACCACCACTGCACTAATCATTACCACTTACTACAACACCATCACCACTCACCACTCATCACAACTCCCACTTACACACTGAAGTCTCAGCCACTCATCACCACTCATCACCACACATGATCCCTGGCTCCCTGATGCGGCTCTAATCGCAGGGACGACCCACATAAATCTTGGTGGAGTGATTTACGCCTCTCAGGTACTGTAATATCGCCAAGGAAGTTTGACAACAGTGTGTGTGTGTGTGTGTGTGTGTGTGTGTGTGTGTGTGCATCCTCTCCCCTTCACTCTTACCCACACCCACCCTCACAATTAGACCCTACATCCACACCCACATCCATAGCCACAACTACTTCCAAACTCTTATCCTTGCATCCACACCCTCCTCAGTCGCCCCCATTCTTATACACTCATCTACACTCACAT
>JAGKTI010003607.1:17867-31826 GCA_018397915.1 Birgus latro
GTAGGGCTGCATAAAATTTACACATCAGATATTGCACGGCCAGAGAGTCACACATTCATCCACACACATTCTTAATCACGCACCACACGCACCTACCTCTGACCCATTTTTCTCACCCCAACAACACACTCACGCTTCCATGCAATCTACGCACGTTCAGTCCACAGATTGTGTGTGTGTGTGTGTGTGTGTGTGTGTGTGTGTTTTATATATACAGTACTGTATATGCACAGAAACCGGTGACCATTAAATTCTCTCACAGCTGTCATTACTACACAAAAACGCTTTACATTCGCGAAACACTATAAACATTACGTCCATTTCGCTGACACCTTCCAATCTATGTACATATCCTGTTCCATCGTACGTACACACACACACACACACACACACACACACAACCAGGCATTTCCAGCACCCTCATAATTCTTACGTTCGTGAAAAATGTCCGATTACTTCCTTTTTCTGGCGACAAGAGCGAGACACGACCCCACCTTGTAATCTTCTCTTCCACCCCTGGTAACATTCGGACACCGAAGTCGGAAGGTCTGACAGGAAACATCACCTGGGCGAGTCGATTACGTGACTTAGGAAAGGCCTTGGAGCAGCGACAATCTCCAGAACGAACAATTAAGCTCGTCGATGTGAACGGGATGTTACAAAAACTCTTTTCAAAGTTGGTACTTTTCCTCTGCTAGAAGTTAACAAGCTCGCCATACTACGCCAACAATTACTGTGGAAAGAATCTTTGTTTTTCAGAACGTGAGAGTCAAGTCAGTAATCTTAGTTAACGACCCTACGTCGCATGCTTTCCTAGCCAGTATCTCGGTACAGTGTAAGTATGTATGAATATCATCATGGATAACTGTGACTGACAGAAAAGCACTGCATAAAAATAAGTGGAAATCGCCCGTATATTGACGTGGGTGTGGCTGAACAGTGCTGAGGTCACCAAGTCCCTACGTTGCACAACACATGAATATTTGTGACAAATTCGTTCCAGTTTGCACACAGCATTGCTACGCTATTCCGTTTAGGAAAGCAACGGATCTATGACTGCACAGCCAACATTAAAACTTTTTATTACACAGTTTTTTTTTTAAACAATGTGTACCTATGTTGGTAAACATGTAACTTTCTAATTTCGTTCAATCATTTAGCTGAACGCACCGGTTCGCATGTATGTTTGTGCTCTTACCCATGCCTACTTTCACACTTATACCATCGCCACATTAAGAGTCATTTATACGCCAAGGAGTCTGATCTTTCTTTGGTTCGGCATCTGTCTTCGCTCGTCATGTGCACATTACGATCGAATACCCAGAAAGTAAGAGGGTGTCAGATATCGATTTTGCCAAACTAATGCATAAACACCCATATGTATAAAACTTAGTGCAAATACATCAGATCAATGCATAACTATCATAACAACAACCAAAATGCAGTAGGTGTGAACGCGGAGGGCAGCTGTGGTGAAAAGTAGTGTCGACAAAGCAAGAACAATCCCGAGACTCCATTTCATCTGGGATATAATAATTTGAACAAGAGGATGTCAGTCGCGGCAAAAAACGCAACGTGCACGTCAGATGAACCACGGCAAGTGAATGTCATGACACAGAGACACAGTGCAGGGCGTGTCGGGGGGCCGGGTCGTGATCAGGGGCCGCATTTATAAATTTCCCTGAGCATGTGATGTGCTTAAGACTGCCTGATTATACTTTTCATTTATTCGGGTACCAGAAACTTCACCACCAAACCAAAGTGCACGTGAAGGCAAAAAACACGATAAAACACATCTATTTATGATAACAATTCACTAATATGGACACTTGTATACAGTAAGAATTATCTGGGACCTTTTATGACTTCAGCCCCAGGACCAGAAAATAACGTACAAGTTCCCAGGAATGAAAACAGATCCACTCTTGCCTCGCTGCGACAGTTTCCCGGGCCGTGTCACCAGCACAACATGTCCCCCCGGAGTCTCACCCCTGCACCACCGACCCACCTCACAACCCCTCATCACCATTATCATCACCAACAGCAGTAGCAATAAGAGTAACGTCTGGGGTCCCGGTCCAAACAGCAGAAGGAAATGGCGGGGAGGAGGCGTAGAATTAGCGACATGTATGGGCTATGGGAAACGGGGAGACAGGTGAGAAAAGGAAGGAAAGACAGGGTACAGCATGAATGCTGTGACGAAAAGAAACATCAAAAGTATAGGACAGCAGAGATAATAGTAAAAAGTACTAAATCAATGACTCCCCGAATAGCTGATTTATAAAAGAATCACGCTAATGTTAAAAATGAGAACTGAGAAACTGAAAAATAGACGAAAATATTAGTAAGAAAGCAGGAGGAAGCGGTAATAAGGCAGGTCGATAAAATGGGGGTTAAATACACGAGAGTACAGTGTATATAATTTATAAGTAATAACGGAAACAACAACAACTGGACTTATTACCACTAGCGGCAGAGATTACAGTGCAAGAGTTGGAAGAATCGGTAGCAACATGCAAGAGCTGGGTATCATAAAGTTACGAGAAAGAGGAATCAGCAATAAAAGAAGTACTAGACTAGCAGAGGCATCGATGCGGTAACAGCAGGAGAAGTTGCGGACTGATGAGTACAGGAGTGGTAGATAAAGAAGATAAAGTACGAAAAACAGATTACAAGAAACAGGTGCAACAGGAAAAAATATCGGCAATGTGAGGAGCAGGAAAGGGAATGGCTAGAAAGAAAACAAAACGAAGATGCAGGGGAACAGAGCTGTATAACAACAAAAG
This sequence comes from Birgus latro, assembly GCA_018397915.1. Classification (NCBI taxonomy): domain Eukaryota; kingdom Metazoa; phylum Arthropoda; class Malacostraca; order Decapoda; family Coenobitidae; genus Birgus; species Birgus latro. Next base: position 20,654 of record JAGKTI010003607.1, read on the forward strand.
AAGTAGCAGCAGCAGAAATTGCATGAAGTGCAAACAGCAGTAGGGACTGGAATGTCAGTACTAGTACTGGCGCCAGCAGCATCAGTTGGAGGTACAGCTAATAAAAACAGCTGTGAGATCCCAGACGTGCGTAACATGCAAAGATGTAAAACGCAGTACACGAATATACTTGGTAGGCTTCACTTGCATGGCAATTACCACTGCCGAATTTTCCTGATAATTCTGTACCCAGTGTGCCTCATTATTAGTTCGTATCTTACCTGTGTGTTAAATATACATCGTTCTAAACACAAAAAAATATTGAACACTTTCATTATGATTTACACAATTAGGACAATTTAGCATGGATGTAAATTTCACATGCTGGTCTCTGATGATCGCAAAGCACCAGCTCATTCCGTATGCCGTAGTATAATCACGGCGTTTCACTGATGTCCATAATAGTGGCATAAATGTAGCTACACCGTTGTTACTCATTATTCGGATCTCATAGCTGACTATTGTCCAAGCTGCCAACCCATCCGATACATGACTCGTCTGAAAATTTTTTGTTTCACAAGACCATGTGATTTCCACACTCTCTGGATTGGCTATGCAATCGCAGCAATACCGACAAACGGCGTAAAAACTACACAGTGAACAAGCGTGACTATGGCAGAATAATAAAAACATCGATAGTAACTAGAAATTAAACAATGATTAACAGTAATAACAGTAAAAACAAAGAGTAAATGGACAGACGCAGCAATGGGGGTTGCAGCAGTCATGGCAACACAGCGGGAATAGCAACAACAGAGGTAGCTGGATAAAAAGGAGGATTCTGGGGGTTGCAGCAACAAAATACAGTCAATGAATCAGCTACCCCCTTAACTTTTTTTTAAAGAGGATATAAGGAAACATAATTTCCATTCATGAATCTCTACAGCAGATCAAGCCTACCACATTAAAATTTTGCCAGTGGAGATAAGAGTGGACGTAACAAGAGAAAAGGCAGTAGAAAAGGAAGCAGCAGCTGGAGTTTATAATGGGCGGACAGCAGCAGAGAGACAGCAGTAGAGGGGCAGTAGCAGACGAGCAGCAAAGAGGGACAGCAGCAGAGGCTGCAGTAGAAAGGCAGCAGGAGTGGGGCAGCAGGAGTGGGGTAGCAGCAGAGGGGCAGCAATAGAGGGCCATGGTGGGGTGGGGTGAGCACGTCCATCAACATTCCTGGGTGACATGAGGAGCAACCAGACCACCAGACCCAGTCATCACTCCCCCAGGCGTTCTCTTTCTCTCTCTCTGCCCGGGAGGTACCACCCCGTCTCTGCCACGCTCACTGTCAACAACCCCTGTCATACACTCTGCCCTCCCTGTCATTCTCCCTGCCATTCCTGTCAACCTCCATGGCACACATGTCACTCTACCTGCTACGCCTTTCGTACTCTGACACACCTGTCGCTATCCCTGCCTTACCTGTCTTATTTTGGAGTGCTTACTCTCCGTGTCACACCCCTGTCATCCCTGATTCACCTACTGCCACCTGTATCACAATGCCAGACCTGTCAGACACGTGTCCCTGCCATACTCACCAGCACATCTATCACTCTCCCTGCAACACTTGTCACAGGTAATGCCATCCTTGTTACATTCCGTGTCACCCCTGTCACACTCCTGCAACTTCTGACACACTCCCTGCTACCCCTTGCTCGCTGTCTGAAGCTTGTAACCCCCCCCCCCCGTCCCTTCCCCCCCCCCCCGTCACACTACCGGCCTCCTGTGGCACACTAATTTACTGCATTGTCACATTCCATGTCACCCCTGGCATACTCAGTACCATCCCTGTCATACTCAGTATCTCCCTTGCCGCACTACCTGAAACCTGCCACTTTTCTTGTCAAGTTCTCAGGTTCCCCTGCAATACTCCCTGTCTACCCTGTCACAATGCATGCCTCCCCTGTCTCCTTCTGTATTCCCTGGGACAGTACCTGTATTTATTTCTTCATCCATCCAGTCATTCATCCTGCCTACTTTCCAGTAAATGAGACGTATCCTTAATCAAACAGCAAACTTTGTAGCACCTCTTCTTAGATATTTCATATTATATACAGCTCGGTTTTCTCTTGCATTCTGTCGAATCTAAATATTACCGAATCAGTTTTCAAAAATAATTTACCAGAGGATACTGAGGTATAAGGTGTTAATAGATCGCTGAGGAAGAGGTGTCATGAAATCTGCTCAGTCACCGAGAATACAGCTCTATATATCGCTGTCTATGATGCTGCCTTTCTCTTCACTTTCTTCAAGTCACTCATCCATCCAACCATCCTGACGGCTGTTCCACACTTCTGATCATCCAAATCACCATCTGTCCCTCCATCCCTGTATCTCCTTCAACCAACCTGTTCTGCACTTTGTCTCACCACTCAACTGCCTGTCTCGTCATTTGCCTCTCTTCCATTCCCTGCCTCATCTCTGTGTTATCTGTCGCAGCACTTCTTTAGCAGTTTATTTTGTTTATTATACCTTGGCATTTTTGTGTGTTATTATCCACAAAGTTTGCACTGGTATTACACGAGGGGGGTACTGAGATCCAACAGGGAAAATAAATGGCTGAGGTAGCGGTGAATATCTGATCTAGCGAGAATACGATTCTATGTTAACCTTTCAACTTTCCTGTAGTATTAAACCATCCATCCATCCTGCCGTGTGTCACCCGTACTCTCATTTCCTGCATCATCTTTGTGCCGTCTATACATTTCCCTACATCCAAGCTGTATCACTCCACTATCCATCCATCCTGCAGTGAGTTCCCTGTCTACTGTTTCCTGCATCATCCTTGTGCCCTTTCCTTTATGTCCCTATATCCTTCCTGAAACACCTCACTATCCACGTATCCTGCAGGGTGACCTTTCCTACTATTCCCTGCGCAATTTTTATGTCTCTCTGCCACGCCCTCACATCTTTCCTCCAGCAATCAATCATACATCTACCCTGTAACAATCAAACACCCATCCATCCTGCAACGAATCACCAGTCCTGTCACCCATCCTTTAATATAATCACCACTGCTGCCTATCTGCTGTTCCGCTATTCATTCTGACACTTGTTATGTTATGCTATCCTTCAGTCTTCGGGAAACCACCCGTCCTGTTACCTATCATGATAAACTGCCGTTCTGTCTCTCGTTTTATAATCAGATCATCCACTTTTTCATAATCTCTATCATCCTATAATCTTGTAATCCCTTCTGCCGTTCAGCTCGTACCTCATCCACGAATTCGGTCACTCAGCCAAGCACCCTTTCTATCAAGCATTCTGTCATCCTGCCATTATCCATCAGACACGCCATCCTACGCTCCCTTCACCATCTTCCCATCCCCGTCACGCCCAGCCACCCTCGTCACACATCCTGCTATCCTTGTCACTCTCTCAAAACTACCGCTGTGACGCCCCTTAGTATCCCTTTCGCTCCCTATTACCTTTGTCAGTTTCCGTGCCACCGCGTGTGGATTTCCTTTATCCTATGTGTAATCAATCCTGCCATCTTCACACTGTTCCTGCTACCCTCATCACACTTTTTAGTCCTCTTGCCATACTCCTTACTAATTTTGTCACACTGTGTATTGCCTTTACCTTTACCATCTGTCACACTCCTGCCATCTCTATCACTCCCCCTGCTACCCATACAACAATTCTTAATTCCTTCTCAATTCCTACTACGTATGTCACATTCCCAAATAAAACGATCACAAATTCTCTCCTCTCGACTCTTCTCACCTCCCATGTCACTCTTTTGCTACCCCTGTCACTCTCCCTTCTTCCCCTATCACATTACTCATCATTCCCTCATACTTTTTACTTTGTCACACTACCTATCACCCTTTCCAAGCACTCCTTTTCTGGACTCCTGATACCTTCTATGTCACACACTTCTGCTATCTTCCTAATCCCTGTTACACCCTACCATCCTACCATCCCACTCTGCCACCCAACCACCACCACTACTCCGGGTCAGAGGTGTCCACAAATGACGGCCGTGTATTATAGCTGCCCCACCAAACCCCACCGCCCTAATCAAAACGGATCCTGTCATTTTGTAAAATAAACAATGAAACACGAGAACACGGACCCTGCCTTGATGTCGCAGTGTCCACGGTTCCATCACGGGGGGAAGCCGGTGATCAGAATGAGGGGCGGGGAAGATGTAGAGGAGATACGAAAGGAGGGGCAGCATGTGCGTAGAAGTGGGAGAAAAAAAAAGGTAGGGAAGGAGCAGGAAGCAGGGACGTCATACTTGGACATCGGAGGCATACTAGAGCATAAAAAGGAAGGGTAGGGGAGGCATCGATAGAAGGGACAGGGAAGGTGCACTGAGGCATCGAAAGGAGGGACAGGGAATGCAGACTAAGGTACTGAAACGGGAGGCAGGGAAGATGTACTAGGGAATCGAAATGAGAGGCAGGAAAGGCGTACTAAGGACGGAGGTGCGGGGCGAATGGTTTCTCTGCTCCCCTGGATTACAACCCACTGACAGCTCGACATGTTGAGATTTGAAACTGATGTGACTGAAGAGAGGATGTCATCTTCCTGTCTGCCTAATTCACACACGCACACGTACACAAAGAAATAAACAAACGAACAGACGTGCATAAACGGCTGTCTCGTTGTTCGCCAGTCAAGAAGTTAACATAAAAGTTTTCCACATTCCACTCAAAAGCTCTAATTGTATTCACTAGGATCTTTCTGGTGATTAGCGACAATTTATTTGGGGTGTCGTTAAAATGTATAAGTAAGAGATGATAGCCAAAGGATTAGGAGATATCGACGAGAAAGGGGGAGAGGAATGTGTACGAGTGAGAGATGGGAATGGGAGAGAATGATGGGCATGGAAGAGATATGAAAATGGAGAAAAAATGAGAATGGAAAAGAGGGATGAGAACAGAATAGGGAGAAGTAAATAAAAAAGATTTACTGAAATGGTAACCGTGGAATGAAACGAAAAGAGCAGGGTAAGAACAGACAGGTAAGAAAAACAGACTCAGTGAAACGAGCATGAAAGATGAAGATGGAGAATGGAGATACACATTTGGATCGATGGACGACGGATGAGGAGAAAGGATATTAACAGAAAGAAAATGAGTGGAAAAGCGTAAAAAATGAAGATGGAGGTCGAAGGTGAAAATTTTAGAAGTCAAAGTGTGGCGGACGAGGATAGCTTGCCTGAGAAATGGAATTACTGGAATGAGGGTATAAAGCGTGAAGGGATTAAGTGTGAAAATAGTAAAGAGAAGAGGGTCTAGCACTGAATACGATCTGAAGAACAAACAGTGAAGAACCGAAGAAAGTTGGTGAAGGCAGAAAACAACAACAGAGAAGGAAGGAAAATGAAATATGAAAAAGAGGTGTATGGAAAAAGAGTGTAAGAAACTGAGAGAAGAAAGTGCTGAAGAAAGGATTGGGGAAAAATGGGTAAATCTAGGAGGGCAAATGGAATGAGGGGTACCATCAGGGTGGAGTAAAAGCACGCCCCCCAACCCTAATGATAGCCCAATTACAGACACGATAACAGACATCAGGAAGGTGAAGCTCCGAGCCTGGCTGTGTGGGGGTACGTGAGTGAGGTGTGTGAGGCCTGTCGATCGAGGGGCAGAAGAACAAAGAACATAAAAAAAAAAGGGAATAACATGTAATAGAACAAAAAAGAGGTAACTGTAGTAAGGACGTTCGTTTATGTTATCTGTCAACTCCTGCCTAAGGTTATGATTCCATTACGCGATATCAAGACTATCAGTGAAGAAGGCACCCCGTTTCCCAAACATCAAACCCTCGGGACACTGGCGGGAGTAAAGTGGAGAGTAACATAATGCAGTATTGAAAAAACAGGGTAAAATTATTTCTTGGGGAGAAATACGGAAAACAAATACAAATGTACTGTAACTTGAAAAAAAAGAGTTGATAAGAACTTTGGTGACCATGACTATCCCTTGCATCCAGTCTCATCATGTGTCTGTCTAAACACTTCTAGAAATTTATTGTCAATTTAACACCAGCTGAATCACATGTAACTTGTTCAACTTATCCACTATTGTATTTGCAAAACAGTTCCGGTCTCCTCACTAAAATGTAATATTTGCAATTTACAATAAACTCTGCGGGTTCTCTCTTGCCTATTACTTGAAAAAAAAAATCTAATGTATTCTTTATTAAATACCTTTATCTGCTTAAGCATTGAGATGAAGTCTCTCCTATTTTAGATTTTTCTATTGCAAAAACTAATTTTAAAAATAACTCAAAAAGAAATTTCTTTTCCGAAGACTGAAATTAAAGACAAGAGGAAAAAGCAAATGGCCTAAGTAAGAAGAAGCTTATCCTATCGACCTACGAAGACAGTGTCTGTCAGTAGGGCAATTAAAGCCATTTGTTATGAGTAAAGCAAGAGAGAGACTATTAAATAACCTGCGAAACAATATTTGTTCTCTATGTCTAAAGACTGAAAAGGTAGTAGGAAAGGAAGGAAAATTTACTTGTGAAATAAGAGAATGATGCTTTAAAAAGGTATAGAAAAGTAACTAACAGCTTGCAAAGAAAAAAAGGAAACGAGAACAGAGAAGGGAAAGGAAACACTCCACGGACGTGGAAAGAGAGCATGGGATAAAGTGGGGAAGGCCAAGTGAATGAGATATATCACTGGCACTGGAGACAGGCAATGGTATGGAATTTGTATTATGACACGGGAGGACGAACACATTTTATAGGGAAAGGGATGGAATTAGTAGACAGGAAGGAAGAATTGTGTAGGAAACGTAAGGAAGTAGTTACATGACCTAGAAAGAATTTTTTTTTTCTTCTTTGGAGAGGATGGAGATAGAGAAGTAACAGCATGACACGGGCGGAATGAAGAATTATATAAAAAAAAAAAAGGCATGGAATTAGTAGCATGACGTGGGATTAAGGAAGAATCATATAAGAAATGGTATAGAACGAGCAGCATAACAAGGGTGGGAGGAAGAATTGTAAATGGGGGTGTGAGATATTGAGGATGTTTCCCCCAGTCAGATATTGCAGTTTTTACAGATCTTTAATCCGCATGGTTCTATAGAATTTCCGATCCAGCTAATGATGTAATTTTAAGATGAGATAATCAAGAAATCTAAGAAAAAATTGCAGCAGCTTAACATACACCGGCGAAAAGCACATTTATATTTTGATACACATGATCATTAATAATAACGTGTGAAGAAATGACAGACAACAAAATTTTACAACACAGAATATCCTAATGGGAGAAAAATAATACTCATGAGGCAATAATCTAAATTTCTCAACGAATATATAAATGAGAGCTATAGAGGTATACAATTAAAGCATACATATAGGAAACCACTATTTGATCTTGCATAAAATTCCCATAAGAATGATCACGGTCAAAACATTTCACGCTACTGTACACTGGTTTATAAGGGAGTGAATTTCTGCATGTAGATGATCTCATGTTACCAGTGTATCAGAACCATACGTATAATTTTCTTGCACACACACACACACAAATGTAACTCCCACAGACACTCAAACAAATTATTCACAAAACATATTCACTCAGATCTTTTCCCTGCACTCCCATTGGCGTGCATGTGTGTGTTTACAAGCGAGGGCATTGCTGTTCGACCTAGCTCACCCCTCTCTCCCCCATTCCCCCTCACATAGCAGACACACGTCCTTACCAGATGTTTATGGCTCGTGAAAAACCTGCCCTTCCGCTTCATTTGTAATGGAAAGTTGAAAAATCTGATCCGGGTGAGACTACCGACGCCGCTGCTCCCGCCCCGCCAGACAAGGTGTTGAAAGCAAATTTGCATATCCAAAGAGGTATACGGCTGCCCCTCCTGCCTCACATTCTCCCGGCCCGAGTTTTAAGTCTGTTTTGCATTGACTCTTTCCAACCCCGGCGTCATTCCGCGCCCGAGAGCTTGTACGGCTGATGGTGGCGTGTCTTTGTGCTGCCGCGGGGCCTGCAAAAGTCGCTGGCGAGGAAGGTGGAGGAAAAAGAAGAAAGGTGGAAAAAAGTGAAAAAAGGAATTACACCTTGAAAATGAGAACCTTTTCTTGTTGGGAGCTTGTAATGCAAGAATTTCGTCAGCTATTTTTGAGAATTAGCTGGAGTTTGATGTAACAAGATTATCATTATGATATTATTATTGTTATTACTGTCATTATTTCTATTATTATAATTATTGTTATTAGTTATCATTTTCATTAGTGGTGGGTGAGGGCGCTTACCATCCACTCACTCCTTGTAGTGCTGCTCTCGGGTGACTGCCCTTTCCTCTCTTCCTTCCTTTCTTACCTTCATTCTTTCCTCTTCCTTCTGTCTAAGGGTGATCTTACACTGAGTGACAAGCCAGATGGTTTCCTGTACACCAGGAAACCACTTACTACGCTGGGTGGTAACCATATAATCAAATTATGGCGCCTGGTGGTTAAGTGGGTGATTAAAGCGCTCCAATCGGATTAAGCCTGGGCAGGTTTATATCCATGGGGGGGCTGCATCAAAAGGACTACTTTCCAGTCTCCTCCTCTCTTTACTTCCCTTGAACTTGCCCCTGTCCCCAGTACCCTTACATCTACCGCTCTCACCAGGATATTCATGAACAGACTGAACAACCACTGAGACATTACGCATCTCTGATGCAACACCACATACACCTCAAACTACAGTATTCACCTTCCCGCCTTCCAGTTCGCACAAATACATCTGTAACACTTGTTGAAAGGAGTCTTGATCAACTGCTATATGCCTCCTCCAGGTACGAGTACATAGAAGCTAAATACAAATCTCTCCCTTTCTTTATATAAACTTTCCGTACAAGTTACCCAAAACAGACACTTAATCTACGCACTCTGCATGCCACACTCAAAACCCAGCGGTTCCTTCCCAGTAAGATGTACACGTTGCAGTATTCCTCTAGTCACCACTCTTTCACACACACATCTTACATGAAGTGCCTATAAAATTTCAGCATTCGGTTTTGTCGTGTTTGCCTTTATATAATGAAGGTGTAGTCATCTAAGGAAATTTTTCACCAAGGAAGAAAATAACTAATATCACTACAATTCTTAATAGCAGTACCTTGCTGTTTCTGTTACCGATGATGATTATCAGTCAGTAATATAATACAGCTTTTTCTATTTCGCAATAAGAAAATGAAACATCCGTGTGGTTCTCGTATACACAAAAACCTTTGTAAAACTAATACCGACATGTGCTTAGCACGCCTATTTTCATTGCGTGAAAATGAAAATATACAGATACTAACACCTATCTGCTCCCGAGTAACTTAAAGAAATACCCTATACACCGCCCACTCCCACGCCAATGACTCCTCCACCCTCTGCCACCACCCGACCCACACCCCCTTACCAACCTATCACCCCTCTCACCTCACCTGTCTTTTCTCCCTACACACACTCACCACTTCTCTGACAACTCATCATCATCCTTCCCACCATCGACTACCGTTTCCTCCCAGCGTGACCTCCCACCCACTCACAACCCTTCCCATATGCACCCTCAGCACACACCCACCTACTTTCTTTCCCAACCTTCCTCACCATTTTCACTCACCACATCGACTATCCTCCCCTCTAGCTCTCCTTTCCCACATCTACCCTCCTTTCTCTCTACACTCACCCATCATCCATCGCATGTCCAACTTCCACCCATCTCCCATGCCCCCCCCCGCACACAACTTTCCTCTCCTACTCACTCTCTTCATCAACCCTCGCACCGTCCACCCACCTTCCCACCTATGCTCCCCACCCATTTCCCTCCCACTCTTCCCTCCCACCTAGTGCTTCGGTTCCCAGGATGCACAGGAGTAAATGTTTAATGCCACTTATCTGATAGCGCTACACAAGCCTCCGCCACTGCTTACTGAGAGGTGATAGTGGTCGCCCCCAGGTCCGCCTCTCTGTTTACTTCAACACTGTGGCCTTTATGGAGTGGGGCACTAGAGGCTAAAGTCATGAGGGCGATAAGGCTCACTGACGGATGCTGACAACTGTAAGGAAGGCGCACATTCAGAGGCCAACAAGTGCCAGGCCACATAAGTGCTTAGGAACGGATGGAGACGCTGTGTACAAACAGTCGAATGCTTCCCCGACGTTTCTGTGATTGGCTTGAAAAGAACTTGCTTTATTCATGCACCGTTTTGTAAAAGAGGGCCAACGGTTCCTTAAACTCGTTGTGTAAATTGGCGAGCAGCTTGCACTGGAACGACATTTGCATAAGTACACACACTTGACTAAATACACAGATACAGTATTGAAAAATAAAAATACACGAAGATATAAGCATGTAGACGAGTGTGCTTACATACGTCATCATCATCACTCATCCTTCAGTCCTTTATTCCCCCATCAGGAACGTAGGGGCCCAGGGCTAGGCTAATCCTACACATGTTACTGCAGTACAATAAAACAAGAGGACTTACTCGAAAAGAGGCTATATGACCTTGGCGCTGATTAGAACTGAGCGTTTAATGTATCTTAAACTGCACACTGAAGGAGGAATATAGAAATGAATAATAACATGGTGGATAAAGTGAAGGGCATTAGAAGAAAGTCACTCAGCAATCAGCAAAGGTACAGAAGCCGATCTATAATCCTGAGAGTTTGCAACGTTTTGTTCAAGGAAATGTGATTTAATTACAGTTATCCACTCACATCTTTTTTTTTTTTACAGAAAATGACAAAGATATGATAGATTCTTATATTTATCCATAAAGTGTGCAAAGGAGGTGAAACTATGACTGTAGAGTATATTTATGTCACCTTGTTGGAGAACTGATCATACAGATGCACTGAGAGACTGGACAGCAGGTTTACAATGACAGCTTAGTGGACCACTTGACTGTTGCTTCTTTCCTTCTTTCCACAACTGATATAATTGTCATCAGGTTCATCAACATCCACACTCCACAGGTGACTTCACAGACATCCCACATAAATATATTGCTGACAGAAGAAAGGCAGCGGCGGCAGAACAGACGTAGCGGATTCCTCCACACATTTTTAAAGAGAATATTGTACTGACAATGATAAAGGATGGTGATGCCATTTTATTTACACTTTTATTATGAATAGTTTAGTATGAAAATGTGTGTGTGTGTGTGTGCGCACACACACACACACACAC
>JAGKTI010003607.1:44877-56281 GCA_018397915.1 Birgus latro
AAAAAGGGAGAGTGGAAGAGAGGGTGAGAGAGTAGGAACGCGGGTGAGGGTGCTACTGCTAGGAAGGCCCCAAGTGGGTCTTCACGCGCTGTTAGCAATGGAAACACCAAGTATCATGTTATCAGGCCAGTGTGTGGTCTGCCGAAAGGGGGAGGTAGGCGGGTGGGCTAGACATAGGTGGGTGGTTAGGAGGTAGATAGGTGGGTGGGACAGAGGTAGGTAGATGGTCAGGAGATCGATAGGCGAGTAGAAAGTAGGTAAACAGGTGGGTGGGAAGTAAATAGGTGGGTAGGAGGTAAACAGGTTGATAGGAAAGAGGAAGATGGGTAGAAGGTAGGCAGGTGAATAAGAGGCAGGTAGGTGGAGAGCACGTAGAGAGGTGCGAGGGTGAGATGGATATGTGGGTAGACGGTATATAGGTGGATAGGAAGTAGATGAGCGGATGGGAGACAGACAGGTGAACAGGAGTTAGACAGGTGGATAGGCAGCAGATCGTTGGCTAGAGATAGGTTGGTGGATAGGGTAGGTTGGTGGCAAGGAGGGGCTTGTTGAATAGGAGGTAGGCTGATGGGAGGGGATGGGCGGATGGGAGGGAGGTAGGTGGGTAGGTGGCAAAAATCGGTGGATACCAACCTTATCCACCCCAAAAATAAATGGGTACTGTGATGATGATGATGATGATGATAGTGGTTCTACTTGGTGAAACATCAGGTATAATCGCGGTCAAAAATTCCCTTACACATCTGAGGATCTAAATCAATGATAAAAATAGATTCCACCTTTCGTGAATATTACTGTTTAGTTTATTTATAACCCATTACGTTTTGACAGGATATCCGGACAGTGTACCGTCAGAAAACTACTCCTCGATCCTGAAATAGACAGCAATCTAAAGACAGCAAGATGTCTTAGTCTCTACAAATGTAGTAAAGGTGTTCATCCAAAAATTAAGAGGTAAACGAGTAAATATTTATAAGTTCTTCAGAAAACCTTACCTTTAAAAGTAATATTTGCGGGAATGTCAAACAAATGGTCTCTGCACATCATTATTCTCAGATGAATGATGGTACGGGCTTTATTTCGTTTAGTGCAAACGTATAAAAAATATTATGGAAACTGAACTGATTTTAACTGCAGTGAAGAGGAAGTTAAGAAAAGGAGAACTATAGGGGTTAAACGTAAATTAAAAAGGAATAGTATGTATGTAGGGGGACTGCTTGGCCTTGATAGCAGGCTGTGAAGCCTATGCCCAGAGTCGGACACATAAAAAAAAATGTGATGGATGAAAAGCGGTAAGTAGGAGGAGGTGGAAGCAGAGGAAGAGGAAGAGGAGGGGGTGGAGGAGGAGACGTGTCGAGTCAAGTTGTCAGCAGGTCCAGAACATGTCTGAAACTTGTGCTCGAGTTTATCATTTTCTTTACGGGCCAGGAAGACAAAAGAGGCGCAAGTGAGGAAGAAAAATGTGAGGAGCATCGTGTCTGGCGCAGGGGGCGACGAGGACCCAGGAGCGACATGTGTTCCATCTGTGTCGCGCCTGATAAAAGCCTCGACGACACGTTTTGACAGCCAAGTTAATATGAAGGCGCCTCCTGGGGTGGCGGGCCGGCCGTTCATCTTGCTGGGAAGGTGTGGAAGGTAGGGGGAGTGGAGGGGGAAGCGAGAGGTGCGAAGGGGGGGGGGAGAGAGAGAGAGGTTTGAAGTAGGAGGTTGGAGGGCAGAGAGAGAGAGTAAAGGGGAGTTTTAAGGGAAGGGAAAATGCTGAGAGAGAGATTTGAGTGTGATAAGCAAAGAAGAGAGAATTATGGGAATATGAGTTATCAGCGGAGAGTGAGCTGCAAGCGAGTGAGGGACGTCGTGGTGCAGGACTTTGTGAGGTCCAAGGGAGGGTGAGGTGTGAGAGAGTGTGAGGTGGGAGGAAGGGTGAGGGAAGGGAAGTTAGTGTGTGTGATGTGCGGAAGAGGGACACGCCGAAGAATAGGGAGGACATAGGGTAGTGTTGGAAGCTGAGGAGGTGGGGGGTGGGAGATGGTATGCGAAATGTGGACATACTTTAATGAAAAGTATCACAGAGAGAGAGAGGTGGTAGATACAGACGGAGATGAAAGTAGCAGTAGTGAGGATGGAGTGAGGAATATGAGAGCAATAGAAATAAAAATTGGTAAATGCCTTGAGTGTGTGATTATAGACACTCGTATGCTGGTGAGTTATGCGCATAGGTGTTCTAATGTTTACAGATGGATGATATTAATGACAGGTATCATGTGCCCAATGTATGATTATAATAAGCAAATATACAGACAATGACATTTAAGTGTTACAGGAAGGAGCAGAATGTAATATGTACGTAAACCTACATGAGCGTTGCTTCCCTTACTCTAAACCAGCCATACCCACCAGCATCCTGGAGTGCACATCACTTCACTGTGTCGGACAACAGTATTACGAAACCCAGCTCCCGGTCTGGCGCTAAGCAAGACATGGGGGCCCTCGATACCACGGCAATAAAAGTGGCCCTCCTAATGTGGTTATGATGTTGCTCTATCCGCTAAGACAACAAGCCCCGCGATTACTGCAGTGCCCCCCACCTGCCTCATATCCCAGGCTGGCACAAGGAAGGCGTTATGTATGATGGCCGCCTCTGGGACCTTATGGGGCTGCTCCTAGATTTATTTATTTGGACAACCCTCTACTTTTCTTGTTAATAGATAAGAGGGAAGATTTAGAGCGAGGAGGGACGAATTACTTACCCTGGGTTTTCTTTTCGTTCGTGGTTGTTATTATTTACCTTAAGGGATACACACAGACACACACACACACACACACACACACACACACACACAGATTGGAGGCGCTGTGGCACCATAACAAAGGAGTCCATCAGTGGTGGGAAGGTCCGGGAGGGAGGGTGGGGTCCTGCCGTGCCTCCAGAGACAGTGTCCGACACCCGCACCCTCTTCCACCCATTTCCAGTCAGTTCCAGCCAATTAGCTTGCAGGTGGGAGGGCGAAGGGTCGGCCCCTTGCGGGCGAGAGGGATGACTGCTTAATGACGCACTAATGACCATTTAACGAGTGTTTAACGAGCTGCACGGCGTGAAACTCGTTGAGACGCGTCATGGGTTGTTGGCTCGCTGACACAGTCAATTAGGTCGGGCAACATCATTGTTTACATCCTTCGTGGAAGACAGCGGCCAGATGGTTCACCTCGCCGGGTGCTTGCGGAAGACGCAGGAAACACTGGTTTTCCGCAAGCGCCGGCAGCTGCACCTCAGTTATATATTTCCCAGGATAAACATTAATTAATTAATTGATATACACGAGGGGATGGAAAAAAGAAACGAGGTAGAGCAGTGTCAAGGGAGACCAGGCTGTACCCCAGGCGTTCAGACAAATGAGAATGGGGAAAAGAGACACTTGCAAATAAGAATAGCTTTTTTTTAGGGGGTGAGTGGGTGGGGTGGGGGGTGGCTTGTAAGCTCTTTGTTTTCTTACCTCTCCCCAGTGTGCTAGGAAACAGGCTTTTCAAAGATGTTATAAAAAACAATCCTCTGTCCCTCCCCACTTTCCATTTCTTAGCAGGGAAGTCTAATAATGCAAGTGAATTCGTGGGCAATTACTACAAAGAAATTAATTACAATAATTTCGAAAAGTAAATACAAAGGAACTTCAACGCCGATATATCAGTTCATTTCGTCTGTACCACGTCAGGAAGGCTTCAAACTTTAGAATAATCAGAACGGACTGACTCTTGATACTGTTAACAGAGAGGCTTCAGGTGGGTACGCGTGTCTGTAGGAGTTACCATTACTCAGAAACCAAATGCTATTTTATCAATGGATAAATGTTCACATCAAGGCAATATAAAAAATGCTACTTTCTGAAGCTGAAGCCTTTTGTACTGTAAATTCGTGCTCACCGTAAATACTTAACCACTGAGTGCATTTCTTTACTCGCATGAACGAAATGGATTTTTGACCGATGCTAACACAACCATCACATGACGTAATTAACAAAATAAACTCACAAAGCATTTAGACTGCACGCCAGGCCGACATCATGTCACTACCTCATGTGTCACACGTCACTTTTCATTCCGGTTACATACTTTAAGGAATGAGTCAGCTCAGGCCACTTAGAAAAGTTATTTCTTCCTGTATGTATATGTATGACCAAATTTTCCTGTTATATATTCACCTGTACCGAAGACGTTCCTCGGTATTCTTTGAAAAAATTTTGCTGTATGCGCGTTTCTCCCACTGCAGCCACTAGCAACCTCGGCAAGTATGTACGAAAAAAAAATAATAATAAAAACAAAAATCGCTCCATCAGGCCTAATTTAGCCTTCCAATTGCTGCAAAAACCTGACTTTACACTATCATCTAGTTCTCAATGAGTATATTTTAGGGTTCAACAGGGAGTTCATGATTTACAGCTTTGATGAGGAACAGTGCTGACAGGGTTCAGTGGTAGGGTAGATTCTCCACATGAATGAAAACAACTTGCCAAAAACTGAGAGAGGCTGTTAGGATGTCTGTATTCATGCAAGTTTATGAAATGATCCCGAGCTTTCTGCAAACCACAAGATATAGATTAACAGCTGAGTGTTCCGTGCAGCCTCTCGCTATGAACGTAAGGAAGAAACATTCGAAAGGAAGGAGTCAGCTGCTGAGGACGTGAATATCTGGAGAAGGAACAAGTGTCGGAACTTAACATACATGGCCATTTTTTTTTTCCATTGGCATCCACACTCATTCACTGCTATGGATATCTTGTGGACACTCGACTACACATTGGTCGGAATCAAAAGTCCTGTCACCTCTCCTGCCTCTTCCTCCATGGACGTTGAAAATAACTGCTATGGACATGCAGCAAAAGGCACTTATAACACTGACCTAAGGCTAAATCAAATCATCAGTATCTGTTGCGTCGAATTCACCACTGAGTTTGAAAGACCATGGATAGAAAGGAGGGAGAGATGATAAGACCTTCGATCCCTACTGCACATTTCTATACCGCTCTGGCCTTTCATTAATACTCGTACATCACCCGTCTTGACAGTGCATACTAGACACCTACTAACGCATGCATTTAAAAGTATCCTGAATTACCTGAAGACAATAAGGTGTCGCGAGTTAACGAAAGCACGATCTTCCACTTTCAGGTACACGAGCCAGGTATATCAGGAAATAATGACCTGCCGGAGACGGGGAGGAGGGTGGTGGGGAGGGAAGGGGAAGGGGAGCAAGACGGTGGGGAGAAGAAAAGAGCCGTGGGGGTGAAGGAGAGGAAGACGAGGGAAGCAATGAAAGGTGATGGGAGGAGAGATGGTGGGTGAAGAAAAGGAAGGGGAGGGAATATAGTGGGTTACAAAGGATGAGAGGAAAGGGGACCGAAGGATGGGAAGGGTAAAGGAAAGCGGGTGGTTGAGGAAAGAAGGGGTAAGTGAAGAGGGCGGCGAGATGGATAATGGATAGGTGGGGGGACTGGTGGGATGGAGAATGGGAGGAGGAAACGGTGGGATGAAGAATGGAAAGAGGAATGACTAGAGAGAGGACAGAGAAGGAAAATGTGAGGCGATGGAGCTGGGAAGGGGAAGAGAAAGGGGGCGATAGGGGAAGTGGAGAAGGGTTTGTGAGATGATGAAAGGTCGAAGAGGGAGGGAGGGGATAGGGGAAGGGGAAGAGTGGCAGTGGAGTGGGAGAGTGGAAGGGAGGAATGATGGGAAGGTGAGGGAGAAGGGGGTGGTAAGAGGGAGAGGAGGATTGTAAGAGAGGAGAGGTGGAAGTGGAGTGAGGAAGGGGAAGAAGAGGGCCAGTGGGGTAAGGAAGGGGAGGGGAAAGAAAATAATGAGATGAAGAAGAGAGAGAGGAGCAGGGATGGTGGCGTGGGGAATGCGAAGAGTAGGAGAAAGTGGGATGAGGAACAGGAAAAGGAGTAAAGAAGAAAGTGCAGAAATGAAACAGAAGGAAGGGTGGGGTCGGCATGGGAACGGTGAGGTAAGGAAAGGGAGGAAGATAGGAGCGGTGAGGTGAGGAAGGGAGAGTGAAGAAGGGTAGTGAGGTGAGGAATAGAAAGGGGAAGAGGAGGAGGTAGTTGAGTAAGGAAGGGGAAGTGAAGGGACGAGAAGGACGCAGGATATGAGTGACAGACGAGTGACGGTGAGATGAGGAAGGGAGGAAAGAAGAGTTTAGATATGGTAAACAAGGGCTGAGTGGTTTAGGGATAAGGGATGGAGAGTATGGCTACGGGATGAAGACGAAAGAGGGGGGGACGGTTGAGTAGGGGAGGGGGAAGAGGGGGAATGTGCAAATTAGGAAAGGAGAGGAGTGACAGTGGGGTGAAGAAAAGGAAGAAAAGGTCTGAGGAAGGTGAAGCGAGAAGGAAAATGAGGGGAAAGGAAAGAAAGGGAATGTAAGGAGGAAAGAAAGGAACGAGTTAGACACAGAGGAATGAGGATAGGAGTAAAGCTAAGAGGAACGAATGGGGAATGATGCTAAGAGGAACGAAAGTAAAGGCATCTGGCCGACCCTCCCCTTCTCCCACAACCTCCCCACGGATAACACTTGTATACGCTCCCGGTGATAAGCAGAGATAATGTTAAAAGCGTGTCCTGCTCACGGCCCACTCTTAAATTAATGATTTCTCTCAATCATCCTCGCTTTTCCCACATATCTTTGGTGAGCTGCTCAGTTTGGTGGTGACGCTGGTGAGGTGGGAAGTTTGAGTGAGTGTGTGTGTGTGTGTGTGTGTGTGTGTGTGTGTGTGTGTTTTGCTTGCGTGTGTTCCTTGTGTTTTTTTTCGCCTGAGTTCTTGTTTGTATTCTTTGTGGCTTGTGGTTTATGTTTGTGTGTTCGTTTGTATTCCTTGCGGTTTTTGCTTTTCCTCCACTGTGCTTTCGTTGTTTCTTGTGATCTCGTTTTTATTTCTGCAATACGAAGGTGCCAAAACGTTTATAAATAAGAATCCACCTTCCCATCACCTAATCAAGTCATCAAACAGGTATATTATTGATTCCCACTATCTGAATCCCTAAGGAGTAATTTATAGACTGAGACACTGGTTTAAAAAAGAAAGCAAAACATTCAGATATAAGAGTCTATTATCTGGCAAGCGTAGTGGATTGCAAAGCCCCCTCTCATAACTCTTCGCTCAGGTGGGGTGGAAGGAGACAAGGTGGGCAGCCAGGGGAAGTACGGATATTCCTACAGGCTCTTAACTTCTTCGCTACAATGCCGTCTTTTTATAGTTCACTCTTTCTGCTACCATCCAATGTTCTATCTAAGGGAGACATTTAGTAGTGACGGTGTTAATAAAAGCGATATCAAACTCCTCCACTTCTATTACCTTCTCGTAAGTCGAACAAAATACTCTGGAGATAACGAACATTAATGATACCACCGTCTTTATGAAGTTAAGACCAAGAAAGCTTATGAATACGGCCACAGCTCCTCCACCGCCGTAAAATCCTGGGTTCGGACCCTGAGTGGACTACAGTTTTAACCATTTCACTGCCAGGACAAGACTGCTTATTTTACCCTGACGATTTTTATGTTTTCTGGTTAGGAGTGACGTCTGACTGAAGGCACTGATAACAACTTCCTTCACTGCCTTCCCTACGGTGACCTGGTTTAATCACTGTATTCTTGCTACCTGTAAACGATCTTATTCAGCTTAGGAAAGGCACGTAATATCCTTTCAGTTTGAAGGCCTTTTTTTTTAGTTTTTATTTTTGCATCATCAGACGATTTTATTCGACTTAGGCAAGATCTCAATTGCCGAAGTGAAAAAGTAAGCTCCACTAATCATTTCATTGCAATTATTTTTACACAAATCTACTTTTACTCTCGCTGGCCAATTTTATAACTTCACTCCGACGATGTAACTCCTGCTTTATGCCTGCTACCCTCACACGATTATATCTAGCTGAGGGGATACTTTTCGAGCTGGAAAGGGTATTCTAGTATTCATCAATCCACTCACTATAACACGTCTCCACAAAGTTTAATGAAGTTGTCTGGAGGCAGCAAGATTAAGCCACAAAAATACGGCATCGGATTGAAATGGTTAAGGAGGAACCTCTCGTCCTTAAGTGGGTTACACAATCTCCATCAACACTTTAACAGCAAAGACAAACTCCAAAACCTATTCTTGATACCTCGAGCCAGATTCACCCAATTTTACGAAGGATTTCTTGTACTGAAGGGAAGAAGGCGTGTGTGAAGCGGGGTGGGTGGGGATGGCGGTAATGGGGTATACGTTTGTGGGGCGTTTTGACTACATTGTACGAATTTTATATTTAGTTCCGAAAAAAAAAAAGACTACTTTCTCCATGTGAGAGAGATATACCAAAGCAAAAACGTATTGACCGATCTAGGTTAATTTTTCAATCGGTAAATAAGAACTACATTATTCCATCTAACATTAAATGGCTTTCTTCAGCTTAAAAGAAACGCGAAGTAACGGGGCAAGAAGTACAGGTGGAGTGGGTGGGTAAAGCGGTGAGGGTGTATGTCTGTGGGGCCAGGCTGTCTGTTAATCTCACTACGATGATACATTTACTACACACTGGCTACCTCCAAACGTTTTATTCATTTAAGGAGAGATTCTTTTGAACGGGGAGGGTTTGGGGGACAGATCTAGATTTCACTGAACATTGCCACAAAAGGTTATCCTCTAAGATGAGTGAAGTCGTCCGGAATTAACACCAGTAGAATATGCCACCTGACTCAATGAGCTAAGGAATGTGGGAGGTGGACAGGTGGGTAAGGTGGTGAAGGTGTACGTCTCGCCCAGGTAGTCTGTTGGCTGCCGCTGCCCACCGTAAAATCAATACTTAGCAGCCCAGAAGGAAGTTGGTCTGCAGTTAAAGATCACCGGCAGATTAGATTTTGCTCAGATTATTACTAGGTTATTACTCTGTACCAATGTCTCTCACTATTTGCAAACAGGACTATCTTTATGACATTATTTATTTATTTTACTTATTTATTATTTATTGCTGAAGATCCTCTCCTTTTAAAGTACTTCCGTCTGTATACAGATGAATGTCAGATTTTGATACACCTTCTCTTGTAAAAAATATCCGGTATTACCTTTTGCTGCAAAGGATAAGATATTTTTCCACAAAAACATTTCTAGCACTCGTTTCTGCCACTGGCAAAGCTCGACACACGAGAGAGACAACTTATGTGCGGAACACAAGAAGCGATGCCAGTCACCTGGAGCAGTGACGTAACCTAAGAAAAATCCAGAGTGCAGGACCAGACATGGATCACTCATTAGTTAGCATTACCCGGTGGCGGCGAAGGATTATGCAGTGTATCGTATTAAGAAAAACAAATCAGAGACTGGAGAGGATGATGAATAATTCGTTTACCCGAAGTACTCATAATTATAAAAAATAGAAAAATCAGTCGACACTAACACAGTACCAAGTTGTTACAAATGACTCGAATGTTACGACGATAACGAACAAACTCCAAAACATTTTAAAAATGTAGTTATCTGAAGCAGTATTCTAGGTGACAAATCATCGTCAAAAACTCACCAACCCCTTCCTCTGGTATCTAATATGAGTGCTAACAAGAAATCTATATGTAAACACCGAATCACATGGTAGGGTCGGCAAATTATGTCAGAGGTGCAATAAGCGAAAAAGTTGAGCACCACTAACCCACTATGGCAATGACCAAGGAAAATCATCAGTGTCTGCAATACACAAGACCTTCCTGCTAACCACTCTCTTGAGACCTACAGACGGGAACTATTGACAAGCTCTAACGCTGACGGTTTAGCGATGCTACATCTACGTTTATTCATTTCCATTTAACAGCAGTTCTCAACGTCAACAGTGAAAGGAAATCTTGCGGTATTTAGGATACATTTTCCAATTATACGGGTCTGGCAATCTTAGCATATTTCTTAACAATTTCCCGGATCTTTCTTTTTATCTCGCTTAGTTATTTCATAGCACCAGTTTAGAACACGTTTATCGACACTGTAACACCTTGTAAGCTCAACCAGTTTGGAATAAGTAGCAACATTATCACACCTCGTGAGGGCAGTTTCAGCGACATATGTGACTTTGGTTTGGCAACTCGTCCAGATTAACTAGTCTCACCTAAAGCCGTATTCACAAATGAGTTTTGCTAATTCTTACGACAAAGTAGCCTTAATAACATCGAAATAATTCCAAATATAATTCTGTTTTGACGTATTTTCGCGTTATTGTTCATTCTAGTTTGCTTCAGATGTGTTTAATAGCTGAATGAATTAGGATGAAAACATAAACAAACGCAATTTGGACTCAAGCACACTCGTGGATACGGCCCCAGAGGCTGGTGAGAGGACGAGAAGGTGGAGGCCACGCTAATTAATCTATTGGAGCTGCCGCAACATTCCACCGCCGGACGAAAACAACGGAGCGTCGAGTTTGTTATCGCGGTGAACTGGACGCAGCGGGGTGAGGGCTGGGGGACATAATGCACCCCGAGACTCCGTAAAGGGAGTGCACAGATAAGACACAGAAAGGCACATTTGAGTCCTCACCTTGAACTCTGAGAGTGTGAAAAATCTTTGATTTTGAGTTTTAGCGTTAATGGCTGTACTGATCGATACTGAAGTCTGTGCTATGGTATTATATTTACCGTCGTTTTATGATGTCATATATATGAGAGCGGCCCTAGTTCGCTTTCTTGTCACAGTTCTGATACTGTTGTTTCTTTTCTCTTATTTCTCAGAGAAAGCTGATAGTTAATGATTGTTTTTGTTTTAGTGGCCTGCTCCTGCAGGCCACCATTCTCATTTTGGGGGATAAGGTGGGAGCTCTAGTACGCTTGTATAACTGGACAGAGGTTATACTGGTGTGACCACATCACAGCGATTTTCTCCGTTAGCATATTTAGCCATTACCATACCAGTACCGCCCCAACCTATAACATCCATCATCATACGGTGTACTATGCATCTAAGCTGGTGGTGGAGAATGCTGTATGGTGGTGGAGAATGCTACAGCATTCTCCACCACCAGCTTAGATCATCCCGTTATCATGGCTATTACAGCTTCGGCCATGTTAAATCTTTCATAAAACAGATGACAGACGGATATCCACAGTAACTAAATGGGAACCATGTGATGGAGTGAGGAAAAGGCCGACAGAGAACAAGATAGCAAGATGAGATTCGGAGGTATGCTGTGACTGGATGCAACAAGCTAACTGTCCATAGCTTAACAGTGGAAAAAGATGAGAGAAGCCTTGGTTTTACAATGGACTGACTCTCACTGCAGCTGCTGCTGCTGCTGCTGCTGATGATGAAAGAGGATAATGGTAATAAAGCATTGGAACTTTGGCACAACCTTTCATTGGCAGGACCTGAAACGATCTTACCGACCTGAACCGATATGT
>JAGKTI010003608.1:0-10305 GCA_018397915.1 Birgus latro
CTCGAAGACCATCACTTTACTCTTCCCTACATTCACCTTTAAATTCCATTTCTTACACACTCTCCCAAATTCATATACCAAGCCTTGCAGCCCCCCTTCATCTTCACTTAATAACACAGCATCATTTGCAAACAATAGTACAGTGAGTTTCCAAACACTGCCCTCTCTCACTAGGGCGGCTCCAACATCCACTGCCCTACCCTTTTATCTCTTTTATAACCCCATCCATATACAGACTGAAAAACCATGGAGACATGACATCCTTGTTTCAATCCAACCTTCAAATGGAAAAATTCATTCAGTTTACCATCCACATGCACTGCAGCCTTAGCACCCTCATACATACTCTTCAAGGCCTTCAACAACTTCTCATCTATTCTTCATACTTTCCACAATCCTTGTCTATCAACCCTGTCATATGCTTTCTCCAAATCCATGAAGGCTGCATACAACTTCTTCCCCTTCTCTAGAAACTTTTCCACTAAAGATTTAAAATTGAATATCTGATCTACACAACCTCTTCCCTTCCTAAAACCTCCCTGTTCTTCTCCCACTAATTCCACTGTTATTTCCCTAACTCTGCCAATAAGTATCCTACCATATACTTTTCCTATTACACTAAGGCAAATGCCCCTATGATTACCACACTCTTTTTACCATTTTTATTCTTACTGACATTAAATGATTATATTCAACTCAGGATTTAATTAGGTGATTTATTATGACTATATCTATCCTTCTACGTTCGAAAATCAAATAACGTAACAAAATCGTACCGTTTGCAGGAATAAAACGGAAATTACGTAACAGGCCTTACTACTGCTGTTCCTCCAAATGAAATCACATTCCACTCAGTATGAGAAGTTTATTGTATACTCGTAACTTAACCCCTCCGTGGCCGCTGGCGTCGAATGATGTTTAGCCGATAAATGGCCACTGGCATCGTTTGAATGCGGCCTGTAAAAAACTGCAAAAATTTTTGGGAAGTGAACGAACGTTCTGAATGTCTTCAGACTGACCTACACTACACTCCCATACACCCCATCAAGCAGTTCTGAGCCTGCTGCTGTGATGACTGGATTTTCGATTTTTTCACTCCCAGCCATGTCTAAACAAGCACGACTACACCCATTACCTTGACCCAGGCAGAAAATATCATCTTTGTCCTCTCTTGCAAAATGTTTACGATTATGAACTAATACAGGCACAAACAAAGAAGACATGATAAGTGAAAAATACATTTTTGTCTTGGTATCTTTGCCTATCTGCTCAAGTTTGTTGTAATGGTTTGGATCATTCAATGCCGTGCGACTTGTAGAAAACTGTGAAAACTTTTGGGAAGTTAACGAACATCTGGGACATGAGACTGACCTTCACTTCACCCTCTCACGTATCCTCTCTCAGTTCACCACCTGCTGCCGTGAGGAGCAGATGTATGATTTTTTCGCTCACAGCCATGCCTAAAAGCACACAGACCCATTATCTCGACCCAGACAGAAAATATATATTTTTTTCTCCCTTGAAGAACACACAACCACCCAGTTTACAAAAGACAGCGACATATATTGCAAGTGTAACCAGGTAAAATGATAAAGAAAGGTGAACATGTTATTATGGAAAAAATATATTTTCCCTCATCTGTAAACGTATTTCTGTTTTGTCTCTGTATTCGTAATAATTAGACTTATCTGTAGTTTTGAAACTGCATTATTATAGTTTTAACCATGCATGTTGTGTGGGAGCTGGAAGTTGCGACTCAACTTCCGTATAGCTAATCAGATCTGACCCTCCACTTTCATCTCCTGTGGGAAAGCCTAGCCTTGGAGGACATGCAGTTTTCTCATTTAGGACTGAAAATTCAACCCTTTCACTCCCTTTTCCAAGCATGGGCACAACAATAATGTAATGTAAAGAATAACTCAAAACTACCATAAACATATATAAAAAAGGTGAAAAAATATTCAGAATTTTTTTCCCCAGCCATTCCTAACATATGATGTACTGAAATCACTAGATATCATCATATCACCTATATGCGCAACATTTCAGTACCACTCGCATTGTTTTGGGGGGTAAAAACAAAAAAATAACACCTGCGAAGTTGCACTGCCGCAGCACCTATTTGCAGCGGATATCAGTTGCCGATATTTCTGCAACTTTTGCGCTCCATTGCAAGCCACAGAATGGATTTAGGAAGCTGGGATTTGCACTGTTAGGTGCATCTGAACTTTCTCTTCAATATGGCAAGGAAAAAAAAAAATCAATTTTCGATACTTCAGAAAATGGCCCCCCAGCTGGCCTGTGGTGCACGGAAAATTCCACACCCTCAGCCATGGAGGGGTTAAACCAATTTATCATCTTTTCCAGCTGGTTCACATAACTCGAGGCTTAGAAAGGCAATGCTGACTCTTCATAGTATTTCCATGACCAGCATCATGTTTTAAGAATGTTACAATTCTTAATTCAAGCTGGAATGATTAAAATTATAGGCCAAATTGAAGTTCAGCGTATAATTCCATGGCAAACAAATCTCCCAACATATAATACAAAGGCAACAAAGTAAAAATTCATCATGATAAAATAAACCCAAGTATGAGTCGAAGTGTACCTTTTTTCTTTTGACATAATTTCCACTCTTGCTAAAAAACCTCCATTATGGTTGAGACCCCTAGTAATGAAAAACCAAATGAAGGCTCTAATCTAATCCAGTTTGAAAGCTACAGGCCAAAGAAAATACACTGGAGGTTGCATGAATAAAGGAGCCATATTGTACAAAATTAAGGGAAAATGGTGAAACAAGAACATACTCCATGATTTTAAAAAAATGTATATACTTCCCCCTTTAAATATTGCACAACATCATAAAATATAAACATGAATACAGGACAAACAATTTTGAACTAATATTTTCCAGAACTTGCCCAGCTTGAACCTGCAAGACATGTGACGCGGGACGTTTCATCTTCTTTCCCTCCACATCATCTTGGGTACATCGAAGCTTTCCCCAGATTTCCTGTTTTCAACTGAAAACTTTTCCTCGTATGCCCACAATCTTCCTGTGCACTTTGAAAGTCACTTTAGCCTATAATTTGCACATACAACTGCTAATTTGGCATAAACATTGGAAACAGGCCCACCAATCTTCTTGTAATGGCGGCGACAGAGCTTTCTAGAACTTCCAGTCCCCCCTCCCGTCCCGCACACACGTGTCACCGTTGATTGGCTGGGTGATCTGCACCACCAGCCAATAACCAGCCACTCACACTTACATAGAAGAGGCTGGCAACCATTTCAAAATTACTTATGAAATAACTAGGCATTTTCATTATACAATACAAATCCTATGAAATTCAGTCTTTTAATCAAGCGAGACTAAGAGCACTGCAAGATTTTAACTCTACTTCCTCGACCAAGACTGGACTGCGGGGGGTACACCATGGTACACCACAAGGTCTTGGGAAATAGTGTGGTTACATTTGGTTTTATTATACAATAATGAATACCTTCTCTAGGGTCCTCACAGCTAATGTTATATACGACTTAAGATGTACATTTAACAACTTTGCCTTAACACGTTGGCGCAATAATCTCGTTTCAATACAGATGATGTTTTGCCTCTACTCATACCGTTAAGGGGTTGAGATGGTAATGGAGTCCCTTTTAAAATTGAAAGGGCCGAGGCTTAGCTATCATTATTTAGTGGGGTTGAGATGGTAATGGAGTCCCTTTTAAAATTGAAAGGGCCGAGGCTTAGCTATCATTATTTAGTGCTTTAAACCATTTCAGTATGAGGAATTTGCAGAGATGAATAAAATCATCCAGTTGTAGAAAGAATATAAACTAAAAACCACAATAACACTATTTAACTTCCTACCCTACCACAATAAAAAATACCACCACATACCACAGCATAGAACCACATCCTCCTAAACACATAACACAAATATAAACTGCCAACCACATAACAGCAAAATGCCAAAATATCACCACATACCTAACTCCACCATACATATCCTGACATAACTCCACCATACATATCCTGACATAACTCCACCATACATATCCTGACATAACACCACACATCCGACCATAACACCATACAACACCATATAAACTACCTATCCTACCACAAAATACCACCACTGACCACAGTATAATAATGCATTTATGCAACCGGTCAACTCTGGAACTGTCTTCCTCTGTCTGTATTTCCTACTTCCTATGATCTCTACTCCTTCAAACGCAGTGTGTCCAGGCATCTCGAAATGAACAATGGATCTTGAATTTGGCTCTCTTTTTGTATTGTTTTTGTTTGTTCTTTGAAGGAACAATTTGCGGGCCCACGGCCTTTGGTTCCTTCTTCCTTGCATTAAAAAACACCACACATCAAACCACTGTCACCACCATGCATAATACCACCAAACGGCATCACCACAATTTCAAACCACGTCAAACCACTACTAACAACACCATCACACCTCCAAACATCAAACCACATACCACATATCATAAACATCAACCCACCGGCAAACAAACCACACAACACCATCACATATAACAACAAACATAACAGCACCATATTACCACACACCACATACTGCCACCACACACACACCGTCACAGCAACATGCATCTGTAATACATATCTTACTAAATAACACATAATATGGACGGGTATTAAACCGTGGGATCTCTGGGCACAATTTCTGGCTATTTATGTGAAGTCAACCAAGACTAACGACCTTATCCCACCTTACTTGACACCCGTTGACTTAAGAACCTCATCCACTTTTGTGACATGTTTTTTTGTCCTGCTTGATGTCTAGCCACGTGGGACTACCGGTATCGTCCCTGATGATCCAACCATGAAACAGGTAGTACTGGATTACATGGTACCAATAGCAGTGCAATGTCTGACCTGACTATAATTCATCCACCTTCACTTGGCCCAGCGTTTTTTTTTTTTTTTTAAACATCGCCTAGTAGGATAAAGCAATGCTACAACTGCATCGTTTCCAGATGACAAGTTTATGCCTAAAGTGACCATATTGCAGAGGGAAGTGGTAGGGTCCAGATATAATGAAAGAAAAGTACAAAAGGTGAACTATCAACATGACAGTTAATATATTACAAAATCATTCAAACTCCTAGCTGAATTGGGAGAGGTGGGCAACAGTCCTAATGGACCCAGGTTCAAATGTACGCTGCAACAGGGAATAGATTACGAATCTGAATTTCGTAAAGCAGACTTTACTAGTCTACCAGAAGACGGGGTGAGGGGTTCGAAGTTGATGACCGGTTGCCATCGACCCTGGGAGGCACTACTGTCAGTGAACTGCGTCTACAAGTTTGTTAACTTGCCAGTCATCACCCTTAGGAAACTTAGCCAGAGAGGCAAAGTACAAATTGAGACTGTCTGTTTCAAATTTTTTATTTTTCCCCCCCCAAAAGCTTCCAGAACCTCCTAGTAAATAAGGTGGCTTTATTACCCAAATTATCACCCAATCCGGAGAAAAATATATGTATCAGCCAAACCCAAGACTGTATGGAGATTCCTTACAAGGAAGCATGGCTTCACATTTCTACATGTTAAGTATGATGATGGCAAAGAGGCAGAACGGGTCATTTTTTCATTGGCTTAAGAGATTTTGTATTTGTAAGATCTCTTTCAAAGTGACTTATTTTGTTTACTACACTTTAATATCCTGTTGCAGGGAATGGGTGGGAGAAGCATTTGTAAGAAGTGTGTGAGGTACTGCAGAAAGTCAGTATGGGGAAAACACCATGAAGTGCTTGGTAAGAAGCTGAAATGTCGTGGAGAAACTGTGACAGAATAGATCTGAGAATCAGCATACTGGCGTGGAATGAGAGTGCAGTGCAAAGGACTGACCCTCTTCTCATAATGAGCTAGGTGAGTGGCAATTATAGGGATATTTCTCTTCTCTGTGTACTGGACAGGATACTGTAGAATACTTGTTGGTAAAAGTTTGGGAGAAGCCAAGGAATCAGCTGAAGAGGAACAAGGGAACTTTAGGCAGAGGAAAGGGTATGTAGTCCAGAGATGCTAAGATGTATATCAGAAAAGCATTTTGAGAAAAGAGAAAAGTTGTATGCTGCCTTCACGGATCTGGGGCATGTGACACAGCAAACAGACATGGATATATGGAAAGTGCTGAGAACATATGAAGTAGACTGAAAATTACCGAACGCAATTAAGAGTTTGTGTAATATGTGGATGTTGCAGTGAACAGAAAGTTGATGGAAAATTACTGACTGCAATTAAAAGTAGTGATAAGTCTGGAACCAACTGGGTGCAGACAATGCAACCTCTCTTTTCTATTCCAGCAAACAACAAACAGTTTTATTCAGCTAATATTCTCATAATACCTTGAGTGCTGAGATTGCCACCATTAACCATCTCTAATGTCTTATCCGGGTAATGCCAAGTAATTTAAGGGAATCGTATATACCTGTGAATGCAAAGGTAAGGTATCCTACCGGTATATAAAATTGCTAAGGAATATCTGCTCAGAAGTTTCCTTGTCAATGAGAATACAGATTATTAGACTATCAGTCCATCTTACAATCCCAGCAAGAGTAAACAAGTAATCCTTTTTCGTTCTCCCTCTCTAGCCTTTAAGTCCTTGGCTAATAATGTAGTGATGCAGTCCAACAGAACAGCATAATTAAAGATCATTGCCATCATCACATCCTGACTTGTTTTCCCAAACTAAGACAGGGTAAGATAGGGTCACACACACATGACAGAGAGAAGATTATCAACAGAATATCCAATTAAATTGCTCTTAAAGACTGAAAAATCATACACATATTGCTTTACTAATAATGGAGCATTATACAGAAAATGTACATTCCATAAACACTACACTACAATAAACTACTAACATAAATTATTAATAAAACATGGTCACTATATCTAAATAACAATACTATAATGAGGTACAAAAAACATTTGTAGTAAAGTACTGATGAACTAACTTCAATTAGTCACTTCTTCTGGCCAATAATCTGAATTACAGACCAAATTATTTTTCAAATATTTCATATATATTAAAATAGAAATGTAGTACTAGTATTACTTGTACCACCAGGTTCACCTAAAAATGAACCCACTGGACACCAGACTGAATGTAAAAAATAATAAAAAATAAAGGAAAATCACATAAAACGTTTTTTTCAAGGTACTGCACACCAATGATGCCTCTCTAATAACCAGCCGATTTTAACTCCTTTTACTGTAAGGCAAGTTTCTATATTAAATTCAAGCTATCTCCAGACAATTTTATTCAGTTTATGAGGGACTATTCAAGAAAATGGGATTAGATATAGTCTTCATTGCCATCATTGTCATCACAAAGGTCTCTCCTAACCAGCTTAACCCTCAGATCTCGTGGTTTACCAGTGGTGAGTAAAGCAATCTGGAGTTAAACAGAATAAACAATGAGTAGTTCATGAGGGATAGGGCTTAAATTATCTGGCAGTATCAAGAACATAATAAAATGGCATCATCTTGCTGAAATGGTCGATCAGCTTTAGGAAGAACTACATGCTACTCTCAAAAGGATCTGACGTGGCCCCAGGCTGATCTGAAAATCAACTTGGTATACGGCAGATTTTAACTGCCTCTGCACCTCACCATCCTTTTTTCAGGGGTTTGGGAGTGAGGTGAGGGATGTTTGCATAACCAGACACCCGTCTGTAATTATAACAGTGCCACCACGTGAAGGCATACCCCTCCAGCACCAAAAAATGATAAACTGAATTAAATTTGCCTACCTCTCTTATCAACAGAAGGGACATCCCTTTCATGCCCGCCAGGCCCCACCCAGTGTAGCACCATATCCCCCGCCCCTACCCCAACCCACTCCGCTTCCTCTCTTCCACCTCCGCCCTCCCGCAACTGCCCACCCCCAACCCCTTGAGGGCAATGGATCTGTCGCCCCCTCAAGCTGAATCCAGCTCCACTATGCACCTGGCCACCCTGGAATTCTACCACGATGGGCCGGTCGTGAGGGAAGTGCACCACACCTGGGGGATGACAGAAATTTATTACACTGATCAAAACATTTCTATCACCAGAGATGAGGTAAGGTAGGTTACAAAAAACAGAGATATACAGTTTAAGAATAACCACACACACACACACAAAGATAAAGATAGACAATATTAATCATCCTGACATTCATTCTCTCTCCTAAAGATGGGGTGTGGCAGAATCCAGAAAACAAGGACGAAAGCATGAAAGAGGAAGAACAATCAACATTATACTCAATAAAACAGCCCAGTTATTCATACATTCAACCCTACGGCATTAAATAAATGAAAATAAATCACAAAACACATTAAATGCATCATCATACTTGAAGGGGTTAGAAACGGTTCCAGTGGGAGAGGTGTATGGATAGGAATTGTGGAGAAAGTGTTCAGTAGTAGGCACCATCACCACAGCCACCACCACCACCCATACCTCGTTTCCTACCCAAAGACAGAGTACCAGATGTTATGTAATAAAGTCTCTGAAGTTGACAGGTGTGGAGAAATAGGTGGACAGGTGTAGAGTTAGCTGTAGATGTGGTATGTAGAAAAGGCATGGACTAAACACTAATAGCTTCTATCCATCCATCCATCCATCATCCAATCCTATGTTGCCCCACAGAGGAGTGTAGGAGCCCGGGGTTAGGCAAGTTGGTCCTGATATTTAAGATGAGAGTGACCAGCCTCACTCATCCCTGAGTGGCATTACGTGAGCAATAAACCCCAAACACCCCTTGGATATAAACCTTCACCGGTTCGATCCGATTGGAGCGCCGTAATTACCCATTAAGCCACCAGGTGCCAAAATTTGGTTATATGGTTACCACTCAGTGTAGTAAATGGTTTCCTGGTGTACAGGAAACAATCTGGCTTGTCACTCAGTGTTGAGTCACCCACAGGCAGAAGGACAAGGAAAGAATGAAGGAAAGGAAGACAGAAGAGGGAGTGTAAAGTCACCCGTAGGCAGAAGGACAAGGAACAAATGAAGGAAAGAAAGACAGAAGAGGATTGAAGGAAAAAGGGATGGGGGAGAGGAAAGGGCAGAGACCTGAGAGCAGCACTACATCCAGCGAGTGGATGGTGAGCACCCTCACCTACCACATAAGGTGATAAATATGGACAGGTAGGTACAGAAAAGGTGTTATGCAAGATACTTTACTAAATAATGTCTAGAGTTGACAGGTGTGGACAAATTAGAGACAGGTGTGTGATACAGATACAAAACTAAAGAATCATAACTGAGGGCACATGTTTCTTGTCTCCATCTATGGTTACAAACCTGTATATGTGGAAAAAAAAAGTATGTGTATACTAACTATGTGAGCCTCGAGGGATGGATCCACAATAACGTCTGCCAGCAAGTTGAAGGTGTGCCTCAGAGCAGCTCTCACTCTCAGCCACATCAAATTCCTCCATCACCAGCTCCACACCACACACCTCCGCACCCAACCTATGTAATGAGTATAAATCAATACACAGGCAGCACATATCAATGTATAAACACTGAGGTAAATATCAGTGAATGAAGAAAAAAATATTAACTTCAGAATCTAGAGGTTTCTCACAAATTTATAATATAATATGTAACCAGTCAAAGTGTAATACTGCGCCTGCTGGGGTCTATAAATGACTGGATAATTGATGGATGGATTTTCGGTACCTGGCAATGGAGTATACACAGCGGACATTGGTGAAGTAAGGCCCCGGGTATCCTGGACTCCGGAGAATAAACGACTCGGTGTTGATAACTTGCTGACACGACTCTGAATCAGCCAGTCTGGGTCTCTTGGATATCCTTAGGTCAATGGATGAATTGCTTGGAGCTGGGGTCACACTTGCAGGGATAGGCGAGGGGAATTCGCCAGGGAAGAAGACTGGGGTAACAGATGGCAGTGTTGGCAGAGGTGTTGTCAGTGAAGGGAAATCAGTGGGCAGGATAGGTGGCTGTGGTGTTGTTAGAGGTGTGGCTGGGGCTGGGTAGTGTGAACAGGGGGTAGTGTGCAAGCCTGTAGGAGGAAGATACTCGCTACCAGGAGCAGAACCATACCCTGTTGAAGGCTCTTGGGTGTATGCACTAGAGTAATGGCGGTAACCAGGTCGATATGGTCTTAAGAATGGGCTATATCTCCACCATGGATAAAATTTGGGTTTAGTTGGTCTATACACTGGCCTATGGCGATTGTAGTTGTAGTTGTGATTATTGTTATGGTTGTAGTTGTGGTTATTGTTATGGTTGTAGTTGTGGTTATT
>JAGKTI010003608.1:14953-26562 GCA_018397915.1 Birgus latro
GTAGTTGCTGGGATAGTTTGGGCTGGTTAGAGTAAAGGTGACATTGTTCAGAAGCTGGTCACAGTCTACCCTCGTACCGGTGCCTGGACTGGGGAAACTGGTACCGGGAAAGGTGGTGGGGAAGGTACCAGGGATTGTCGTACCGGGAATCGTTGTGCCAGGTATCGTAGAACCAGGAATGGTGGGGGTGAAAGTGCCTGGTAACGTTGGTAGGGTAGGGGGCAGCCCAGTACCAGTAAACGGGTTGAAGTTAGGGTTACCAGGGATGTTCTGGCCTGCATTGGTGACTGTATCCTTCCCCGTTACCAGTCCAGGATCCAGTTCAGTGAAGAAATCTTCCCCAGACACATCCCTGCCCTCTATAACCCCCTTCCCGGTTGGTATGGGCCGTCGACCGATGACAGAAAGGATGTAGTCGATATCTAATTCTGTCTGACTGGAGGGCGAGATGGTTGTGGGTGAGGGGGACAGGGAAGGTGATGGTGTTAGTGGTGGTGATGTTGAGGGTGACAGTGTTGGTGATGATGTTGACAATGGCGGTGATGGAGTCTGGTGACGATGGTTGGGTGGGAAAGTGACAGGTGTGGGTGATCGATCTGTCTGAACAGTGGTGGGTGATGGTGAGGATGTTGTGGGTGGGGGAGGCTGCGTGGTGGTGCGCTGAGGTATTGTGGGGAAAGCAAAAGGATCAGCATCATCCACCCGCCCCGGAGGTGACTGATTGAGGGGGGACTGAACAGGGGGCTCGGTGTCACAGGAGATCTGTTCCCCACGCACTCTGAAGCCGGGTCGTGTTGTTGATTCATCAGTTCGGAAGCGGAGGACTATCTCCTCTCCCTCAAATTCAAAATATCCTGGGGAAAAAAAAAAAAATCAATAAAAATACCCTGGAAAAAAATGAGGTTTAAGGGAATCAAGATAGTTTATTAACCCTTAGAAATTGGGAATTTTTCACTGGCAAGTAAAATCGTCTGTTTTAGTAATACAGACGAGTCAAAGCTTAATACAGAGGAATGTGGGTGGTACCTACTTGTATATCCTGGTGGAATGGTGCCACACAAGCGCTGGCCCTGCACCTCCAGGTAGTCAAACATACAGCTGCCATCCTCCACCATAAACCCCTCCACCACCAGCTGCAACCCACACACCTCAGACCTTTTGCGCACCACAGTATAGCGACACTCCAGGTTGTGGGGGTACTGGCGGGGGTGGTTGGGGGAGCGTAGTAGAAAGCTCTCGTCTTCGATTTTCCTGTGGAGGTTAAAAAATAAAGAAATCATCTGGTAGTAGCATCATCATCATAATCATAACTTTAAAGCCCACCAAAGTGACTGAGTGGTGAGAGTCCAGAAACAAAGAGGGAGAAAGTAGGCAATAGATGTGGGCCCAATTAACATGATCATTCATACATTCAAAATCATGAATCAACGTCACAAGCAAGACCATGTGGATATATTTTGTATTTTTTGGAGGGTGATGGGATTCAGAATTAATTAGCTGTCGCTAAACTTAATGATGAAGATAAAATTGCAGATGGAGGACAAGGTTGTGGAAAGCACTGAGGGATTACTATACTATGCTCACTTTAACTATATCTAAAACTGCCAACTCTCCACCTTGAAAGCCAAGCTGCAACAAGAAATTAACACTAGAATATAGTACTCATCACGAAAAACTGCTACCTGTTACATATCATGGTTGAGATGATGGGTGGTCCTAGATTGCTAGGCTGGTAACGTGTTTAAAATTGTTAGTCCTTTTTATCAGAAGTCTAACTGTCACATGGTATGAAGACAAGAGGTGACACAAAACTAAGAGGCTGGTGACATAACTTCCTGGCCTTTATCATAACTTCTTGGCCTTTTTAGCAGGAGCCAATTTACCTGTCACATTGTAAGGTTGAGACGAGAGGTCGGCCTAGACTGCGAGGCTGGCGACATGTCTTCACCTGCTGGCCCTGAAGGAGGAACCCAGAAGCACCGTATCCCGGCCCACTCCGGAACCGCACCGTCATGAGGGAGGATGGGAAGGTGAAAGTGGCTGTTGGGAGAAAGGTGTGGCTGTGTTTCAGTTCTTTTACGGTCAGCTGCTAGAGAAGGAAGCTTTCATGTGGTGGAGCTAACCTGTAACACAAACATTCCTTAATATCCTCCCTATCCCCTGTGAGAAAGTTGACATGGTGAACACACACACAAACTCACCTGTCTTCCCTCGCTGATATCTGCCGCAGTAGGCCACACCATTGATGACCAGACTATCTCCTGGGCACTCCCTCCCTCCTGCTACACCCACAGCACCACCTACATCCTTAAGAATCTCATTCTGGCCGAGGGAAGGGCGTGTGGCCAGGTCGAGGCGAAGGACAGTGAAGACTACGCCGCAGTTGTCTGGGCTGCGCCGGTAGATTTGATAGCTGCAGGTTGTACTGGAAAAGGAAAAATATATATATAATTGTCTCTGTATGCATGTACGTATGTAAGCGGGCAGGTTAACCGAAGTAGGTAACTACATTGGTAAGAGGTTAGAGTAGTAGGGCAGGTAGGGATGTTGGCTGGCTGATCAAGAGACTGGCAGGAAGGTTGGTTCCTACATAAATAAACTGATGGATGAAGAGATAAACTGATATATGCTGATTATTGATGCATGATACAATTGATATGTTGAAGTACTGAGAGAGAGAGAGAGAGAGAGAGAGAGAGAGAGAGAGAGAGAGAGAGAGAGAGAGAGAGAGAGAGAGAGAGAGAGAGAGAGAGAGAGAGAGAGAGAGAGAGTGTGTGTGTGTGTGTGTGTGTGTGTCTAACTCACCGGGTCGGTCAGGATCACTTGATGGTCGTGATCGACAGCTTTTACCCTCCCGGAAGGGAGCCGAGAGCTCATACAGTCCGATCTATGGGCAAGGCTGTGACCTTCACACACGCACACACCCATCCCCTTGCTCAAGAGGGACAGTAACCACCCACTTCATCAGTGAAACTTTTCGCAACCTGAGCGAGGCGCGAACTCCCGTCTACCAGATGGCAAGCGAGAACGCTACCACTGCGTGTGTGTGTGTCAACCTAGCAGAGTGGAGTAAAGAACAAGGACTTCTAGCTTACTTGGGTGGGTAGTTCTCTGGGTAGCCGGGGGAGTGGATGTAGAAGTCCCTGTTGGTGATGAACTGGTCACAGTGCACTACACCACCTGTCGAAGGGAAGGCATTTTTCTAATTATCTGAGGGAGGAAAGCCACCTGAATGGAAAGTGTTACTGTATTCTTTCATGTAATTTGGCTCAGATTTATGCCCTTTTGCAGTTCATTGTTGCTTGGTTCAGTGGCAGAACCAGACAGTGCTATGGCTCTATTCTTACCACAGCACTTTTTTGTAACCAGCATTATATTCCAACCAATCTGTTGCTACAACTAAGCATTCTAGACTGAAAGATGGCAATTTTAGGCCATGTTAAAGTGAAAAGAATATAGATGCATACGGGCAAGACACACACACAAAATACATACATATAAAATGCTTATCAACTGCATGGGGGTCACCAGGGCAGATAATCTGTACTGTCTTTCCTACAACATGGACCCTAACCAGGCACCCAACTGTAGGAGGAAAGAAACTAAGCTCACCAGTCAAATTGGCTAAAATCTTCCAGTTGCAAAATGGATGCGCTAACCAATGCATCATCGGAATCTCCACAGGTACAGGCCAGTGGGGGTTGGAGGATCTGGAGTAAGGGTGAGGGGTGGGGGAGAGATGAGGTTAGGCGAGTAGGAGGGGGAAAGAAGGGCCACAGGGAATGAAGGTGGGGAGGGGGCATGAGAATAGGTGACATGGAAGAAAATGTAGAGGATGCAAAATTCAGGTAAAATGGAAAATACACCGAGATTATAAAGTGATTAATGGTAGAGTGGTAGTGTTGGACTGCTGACTGAAGGGAATCAAGATGGATCACAGAGGCTGGGACAGGGAAGAGTTAAAATTTATTGTCTAAACTGACCTCCTATAACAACCACCGAAATGCCTACTTCAAGTGAAAAGAGTATAGTACAAGGATAATAATGTGTAATATGCATAGTAAATCATAAACAGTCACAATGGAATCTCCAATGCCAACGTAAATGTGATCGCATACTTTGTGGAAGAATGGCCTCCATATAAAAGACCTCGAGGCATACCTAACCCTACTCAATAGCGACCCCTCTAATTCCCCACAACACAACGACCTCCACATACCCTCCTCGTCTCACAACACATCACATTTCTTCATACTGTCTCCCACCTTGTTATTATTTCTCCTATCATCACCAATATCTCTCATGCAGCTTCACTGACAAATGGACCTCCAGATATTGCTATTCGTATTCAGCAATGACCTCTACTCCTACCTCTTCTCCTCCCATTCTCTCTCTTTCCGTCTGTGGCAAATCATCCTTCATCCCAAGTGAAAGTTCCTTATTGTTATGTTTATGATGGAAACTAATTATCAGCTCCCATTTTCTCTCTCATCCTCATATCCCCTTACGGCTTATGCTATCGTTAAGCTAAGATTCACAAACAACTTAAGACTAAATGCCTCTCACAACTTTGCTTTGCTTCATCAGGAAACATAAGGACATGGGAAGCTTCCGTGCTTGTAGTTTCACACACACAGACACACACATATACTACACGAATTGTCTGCACTCAGGAATCCCTTGCTTAGATTTATTCAATATATTACAGCTTATTATTTTTCTGCATGTATGTACTACGAGGTGTCCCCCAAGCTAAGTAAAATCGTCTGACAGTAGCCGGAATTTAAAAGGGGGAGGGGGGAATCGAACTGACGGCAGAACTCACTGACTGCTAGGACTTCCCTCAACAAAATCGTCTGGTGTTAGTCAGAGAGCAACACTACCTGCGTCCACAGCTGTGAACGGTGTGTGTGTGTGTGTGTGTGTGTGTTTGTGTGTAGAAAACGTCGTAATTTCTATCTAAAAACCGTCATTTTTCTGTCATTACTTGATAGGAGTTTCATTTTCCTCTCTTGTCTTAAAATCTTTCCTCAATCTGATTCATACTGGGCAAGCTTCATCGCATTTTATTTTCTACTCCTCTTCTTCACCCTTTTCTTTGTCATTTGTTTTTTTTCTTTTTAAGTCCATTTATTCTTCCTCCTCTTCTTTGTCTCCTTCCCTCCTCCTTGTCTCCTACGTACTAATTATATATATTTTTTCTCTCTCCCTCTCTTTCCTCCCCTCCACCCCTTGCTCCCTAGACCTCTGCTTTCCCCTCCCCCTCCCTCTTTCTTCGTCACGGTATCTGGCCAGGGACAAGGAATATGCTAAAAAACCAACCGGGTCATATCCTGTGCTGGGAGACAGTCGGGGGGGAAAAAAAAAAGTATCGTTACTCTCACTGTTATTGTTCTCGTTCTGTAACACACGGTGAATTTTGTGGACGACTGTGCTGTGATTCATATTTCATCACTAAAGGTTTAAACTTTCTGAAATACAGGGGTCTGTTCTATTTCAACTTAAACTACTACTTCATCACTACTTCCATCCTAACCTTGTTCCTGTAAGTCCATGCAAGGTCCAATGCAGGACTGGATTTTCTTCTAAAAACGAGTTATAGCAGAAATAATTGTAATATCTCACACACAGACTGCTTTGTACCTACCGACACACACACACACACACTGTGCAGAATGGAAATCTACATATCCATTATCTATCTACACATATTGCTCAACACCTATATTAACATACACTTACAGAATACACAATACTTCTCCAAACTCCGCAATATCTTGCACACACTGCACAGCAAAACAAACTGCTCCCTCTCTCCTCTTCCCATTGTCACCTCCACTTCCTAACCTCTCTCCCTCTCTCTCCCCTTACGAACCTCACTCTCTCCACTCACCTGCACCAGATCGTCCTCTTAAGGTCATAGCCGTTTCTATAGCTAGGTCTTTCAGTGAGGGTCCTCGATCTTCCTCATCCTGCTCTCTCCTTCCTTCACGACGCCGACGCATTACTTTATGAGCCCTTTCGCTGTCTGATATGGCTGTCTTTCTACCTTCTACCTCCCTCTTGCCATCTCTCTCTTTCTGAAATGACATTAGTTTCATATTTATGATTTCTAAGTCTTCTGCAGTCTTCCAATCTAATGTTTCTTCTTTCTCTCCTCCCACGCTGTCTACTGTGGATATCTGTTCCTCTTTTGTCTCGATCTTGTCTACTTCTGACTCCAACGACATTAACCTCATATTTACGGTCTCCAAGTTTGTTGCATTATTCCATGTTATTTCTTCTCTTCTACTCGCATTCTCTTCTTGGACTCCTGCGCTGTCTAACACGGCTGTCTGTTCCTCGTCTACTTTCCTCTTGCTGTCTACTTCTTCTTCTAGTGAAAATGGATTTACATCACGTTTCTTTAATCTTGCTAAATGTCTCCAATCTAGGATCTTTTCTCCTTTTTCATATGCAATCTTATTTGCTTCAAGAATTTCATCACTAGAATATAATGTTCCTTCAGGTGTCCCTCCTTCAGCAGAGAGAAAGCCCCCTTCTTCGCCGTCAGCTGTGCCTATGTGCTCAGATAGGGCATTCTTGAGAAGCTGGATGTCCTTAGTGAGAGGATTTGTCTGTTGTAAGTACTCCTCATTCGCGAACACGAGATCTGTTAACACCAGCAACTTTATAATGATCAGTAAACTCGTCGCCATTCTAAAAGTCCTTGTCATCATAAATTCATAAGCCTTATCAACATTACAATAACCTATTTCTAACGTACGTCACTTTATTCAGGCGTCTGAGGGTTGTGAGTATTCCGAAAATTAACTCCAGGTCTGACAAAAGTGCAGTAGCTTGAAGTCCCAAAGCCAAGACGAATCAAAATCAATTCTACTGATACCCCAAGACGACAGGAACAGTTCGTAAATCCTGTGCACGTCACTTTTCGCTGGATATTTCAACCACGTGGATATACCAAAACTCTGCTCTTGGAGAAAAATGGCGTCAATTTTTTAGATGTAAAATCCAAGGCGCATGAAGAACGAAGTTGTACTAAATGTTTCTTCTTAACAACGAGAGTATGTCACACATCTCCCGATACTTCAACGTCGTGGTTATATGTTTCTTCTTAACAACGAGAGTATGTCACATTTCTCCTGATACTTCAACGTCGTGGTTATTTCAAAGACTAACGAATAAAAATACACATTAAAGAGATGCAAAGCCGAGACGCACGATGGACCCAGTCAGCTGTTGCACCCGGAGATGGCAGGACGAACAGTGAGTCAACGTATGCGACACCTCCACTAAACACTTTGTAGGGTGGAGCCGACTTGGGGCAATTATATACACTCCTTCACTCTCCCCCACACCCCCTTCTTCCTTCTAGCACTACCGCCTCCACATCCTCCTACACACCCACCCACCCTTACCCACACCCTCAAATCTGCCCACCCACCCACCCTTACCCACCTCCCCTCACCCACCCACCCTCATATCCTTACCCGCACCCTTAAACCCGCCCTCCCACACACTCCTTCACACTCATCCTTACCCTAATACCCACATTCACACCCTCAACCACACCTCTACCCGTTATCCCCCACCCTCATGCTCTTCTCACCCCAACTACCTTCATCAATACATGCCCACTCTCATTCATCCACACAACCTAACCCCCAACCCAAACCTCACCCACATGGCCAAATTCTTCCACCCCATCTCGTTCTCCTACCCACCCACACACCCTCCTTCACCCACCGTTACACTTACCTTCACATATATAGGTACTATACATTTCACAATAAACGTGAAGACTAGAATGCTCGTAAAAACTCAGTGTTTGTAAAATTGAAAGCTTGTTTTGGACGTCTCGAAGTCAACTGCCTTCTAAATGTCTATGGTGTATCCTTAATCTATAAGCAATAGGTTTTTACTAGCAACTCTCTCTTTAACTCCTTCCATTCTCACACACACACACAAACTTCCCTTCACCCACCCACACACCTGCCCCTACCACCCCCACCCAATACAAGGTAAATACCGGTACTTCAGGGGCCCACTTCCTTCCTCTTAACACTGTTCGTTTTTGCATATTTCCTCAGTCTCTTCAATACGAGATCTTTCCCCTACTCCAACCAAATACACGGACCGATCAGACTGTTGGGCATTATTTATTTTAGGTTCTTCTTCATCCAGGAATATAACTGGGAACCTGGATGTAAAACTGATTGTTGTGGATCATGTTCTATAGGATGAGTGGAATTAGAGCTAAAATTAGGTTATCTGCCTCCTTCTCCTTATATTTCGGACTGTATACTTTAACTCCTCCTTATATTTCGGATTGAATACCAAAATCCTTTTCACTTTTTACCGTCTATTTACCTACGTTATCGTAATCACAACACCAACACCCACCGTCCTTACTTTCCTTCCCCTTCCTCCTCACTCAACACTTTCTCCAGGACCCATTTAAGTCTATTTCCTTCCTCACCCCCCCCCCTTCCTGGCTTCCCTTTCCTCTCTCTTCTCTTCTCGTCCCACTCAACCCTTCTCATCCCCTCCTAATTCCTCAGTCCTCCTTCTCCCTCATCAATCCTCCAAATTCTCTATCTCCCCCTCTTCTTGGTTTCCCTTCTCTTCCTCCTACTCAACTCTTCTCCCCTCTTCCTTCACTCTCTCTGCGAATACATGAGGTAGGTGTAGCTAATTATATGTAGGTGTATCTAATTATATGTATACAAAGGTGACGCCCACTCGATCACCTCTCTTTTAACTGGACTTATTCACAGGTTCATCGCTCGCACTACACCATACCGTTCACAAGCCACACCTGAATATTAACCCTTTCAATTCGGTGATGTATCTGATCATTCTGTTCTTGCTACCCCCAGACGACTTTCCTCAACTTACTACATATCTTGAGTAGTGAGGGTGTTTGAAAGCACCATCAAACCCCTCCAGTGTTTTATTCCAGGTAGCGCCAAGACGATTTTATTCAGGTGAGAGTGAGTCATTGGGGCCTGATAGTTAAGACTCTCACTATTAACCCTTTCACGGTCGGGCCATTTCAAGCATTCCGTTCCAGATAACTCCACACACTTTTACTTGGATGAGTGAATGACAAAAACCCGAACGTCAAGCAGATACACACCATATCAAAGGGTATGATGTCCAATAAATCGCTAAAGGAGAGGTGCTATGAATACGTATTTATGCAACACAGAGATGCACAATCAAGGTCCGAAATTCCTGGTATTAAGGCGAACAATCAAAATTTAAAGAGAGGGACTTATTAAATACATAATAGTACGTGTCTGACTACAATTAACAGGTATGTCAGGCCATTTAACTATAGTCTTCTTACTTTCACCTGGCCTAAAATTGTCATGTCTCCACTTTGAATGCAGAGTCTAATAATTAACTTTAATCTGGTGCTAGTCACGAAGCAGCCCTAAGGAAAGAATGAACAGCCCCTGAGCTACGTGAAAAAAGCTGTAAAAGGATGAAAACCTGCGAGTTTGAGTAATACAAGTAAAGTGTTGGAGATTGACGCATTCACGATTGGACACCGATATTCCTGGTTACACAAATGTCCCTTACTTTCCTCCCTATCCCCCGAAAGGAAGATGGTGGATTGCAGGAAACGGGAAACTTTAGCCTAATCCACCGGATCATGTCCACCTGAGTCTGACAATAACAAAAATATTCTGTTTATTTTAACAAAGGGTATAAATTCCAATTTCTCCGTCATGAATGCTATGCTGAGGGAAACAGTACAATATGGTGCTAATCACGAAAACTTGGAATGGAGAGAATGCTGAGCCACAGTATTGTCTTATTCTGCCATTAAGCAACGGAAATTATGATGCAAAGGGACGAAAATCTGGACCAAGATAAGGTGAACAAACTGGATGTACACCTACTGCGGTACACCTTGTCAATTCATCTGTACTAGTGTCGGGGGCTGTTTAATATGATAATGACGGTGTGGAGGTCTGGGGGTATTGTTGTGTGCGTGTGTGTCACTGGAATGTCCCAGCTTCCCTGAGTCATCAGCAGCATCAACATCCTAGTAAAATTCCCCTATGTTAACCCCTTCTCAAATTTTAAAAGCCTCCTGAACTGAAAAAGATGAAATTATCTGGAGAGTCCATTAATTAGTTACATACGATGTTATCAGATTGAAATGAGTAATAATCTCTCTCTTTCTCTCCATGCAGTACTCATATGCGATCTCAATATATCTGACACTGCAATGCCACCAGGTATATGACAGCGACACACGCATACTTTATTGCTGTCTGGAGAGCGCTTTGAATATTAATCCTTCACCATTCCCATAATTATCATTCTACCTATAATACCTATCATCACTGGTGTACCACCCCCTCCCTGCATCACCGCATGCAACATTCGTTACGCATCTCATCAACTCATCTTAGCCCAAACAACCCTTTCCTCAAATCCCTAACATACAATTTCTATTAAAAGCAATCTCATCGCTAACGCTGCATATTATTATCACATGCATCTGCACAGGGAGTACTCTCGCAACCTCTCACATAATCCACCTCCTTCCCAGTCCACCCCATTCACCCGTTCCTGCCCACTCCACCCATTTTTTTGCTCTCATTGAACATTTGAATTCTTGGTAACCACTGAACTTAACGAGCTGTATCTGTCCATAAAAT
Organism: Birgus latro; assembly: GCA_018397915.1. NCBI lineage: Eukaryota > Metazoa > Arthropoda > Malacostraca > Decapoda > Coenobitidae > Birgus > Birgus latro. The sequence continues at coordinate 25,633 of JAGKTI010003608.1, forward strand.
GCTTCCCCAAGTCATGACAGACTTTTTTTGGTGACCATACTGGATGTATATATATATTTATCTACATTTTTTAACATATATATTGTTGTCTCGCTAACCACTAAACCGACATGGATGATGATTTGTATAAGCCGTCACTGGGATGGCTTTAATCATTCTGTTATACATCGGTGTGACTGACTTGGAGGAAGCTGAAAGACATGAACTGGCATAAAAACCTGAAATGAGCTCAACTTTCTGTAGCTAATACGTGAACTGATTAGCCTGGGTATGAGGATGGTTGAAAAAAGCTAGAACTGGACTGAATATAAGCTGACTTGAATGGATGTGAATGAAATGGAAGATCCTGAATACCAAAATGGCCGAAATGGACTAAACTAATTCTAATTACACTTAAAAATACAGTGGGTCAAATGGACCTGAAACTACTAGCTGCGTGTGTATGACTGAAACATTACCTGGTGACCTGACTGGCTGTCGAAATGGATATGAAGTGGATAGGTGATGGAAAGATGAAACAGTGGCTGCTTTGGATGAAGAAATAAAGAGATGATGAATGGATGAATGAATGACAGCTGGAGAGATGGATTAAATAGCACGGTAGATGGATAGATGGTTGGTTGATGGATGAATAAATGCCAGCTGGAAGGATGAAGTGAATGGCACTGAAGATTGACAGATGGTTGGCTCAGGAATGACTGGATGGATGGTTCTCAATGGACCAATAATTTCGTCACTCATCAAAATATCGTTCTATGAGGACAGGTTATAGAATTCTCGGCTGACGGTTTTGCTGAGTAACGATAATGCAGGAATAACGCGGGTACACAGTCGACGAAAGAGCTTGTTTTTATCATTATCTTATTGATACGGATGTAAGGACATCACAGACATTACCGTACATGTTAGGTGATTATTAACTGTGACTTC
>JAGKTI010003608.1:31582-45744 GCA_018397915.1 Birgus latro
CAGCAAGAAGTTTCCAACATACAGCACGACAGATTTTTCCTTATGTGGTCATAGCTCGTGAAGTACAGACAATATGGCAATTTTACATATACGGGCATCAACTACGACACATGTTCTATCTTTTGTGTGTGATATGAGGCCAATCCACATGGTAGTTTCCGAGATACAGGCCCGGACGGAAGGGGCGACAGACGGACGAACAGAGGCTATTTCTACATCCCCACCACATGAAATAATGGTGGGGATAATAAAACGATTCTTGGTCACCATCTCAATACAAGCGCCACACGAGTTTACTCACCCCTGGGAAACCTCCAGAGATAAACGGTTAACGAGACTGTAAGTAATCCATTAAAAACCTCCCCACGAAGAATAACGTAAAGAATTCATTATGCTGAAGGGGATTAGGTTTACTGTCGGTAAGTGATCTCTCCCACAAACACTACTGAAGAAAATTAAGGATTATTCTTTCTTTCACTTGATGGTATGTCTCTCTCTTTGATGGTACCATGAATAACGTAACGAATTCATTGTACTGAAGAGGATTAAGTATTCGCTCTCAATCAATACCAATGTCTATCTATGTACAGTAACTATCTATTCATCTCTCATCCTGACTCAGTTTATTTACTTCATCGACTCTCTCGTTCTCAAGGTCGTGGGAAAACAACAGATGCAAGGAAAATGACTGATAAAGCCAGCCATTTAAAGAGAAGCTAACCCTTCTTCCACTCTCAATTGGGTTTCCTGGTGAGTATGAGTGAAGTACCTATTAACTCTGAGCTATTTCATCCTTCATGTTGAAATATTCCTTTTCACCCTCTCTCACTCTCTCAGCCTTTTGACCCTCTCTCAGCCGTTAACTTTACTTATTTCATAGTTCATGTTAAAATACGTCCACTAACCTGAGTTCCCCAAGACTAATTTTAACAACTTCACTGTTAACTAAAATACTCCTTCAATCCAGCAACGTTTCGGTTAGTCTTGCAATCTCCAGACGATTTCCTTCAGCTTAGGGGAGACCTTTCAAACTGGAGGGGTTACATACAGCCTTCATTAATCCCCTCACTACTGTAAATCCTTCCAAGTTTAATAAAATCGTCCAGGGAAAGAAAGAATATAAGAAAATTTTAAAGGACTGAAAGGGGTATTTGGAGCTGCAACCTAGGTCTTGCATTCTAGGTGGTTAAGGAAGCTCCCTAACACCCTTTCCTTACCGATTTATTGTTTGGATACGAGTGGCTAATACTGCTTTGTACGTTACTTATGCAGAGTATGGTGGCAATACAAAGATTTAAGTAACACAAAGAATGGCACGGTGTAATAAGCAAAAATCGCTTAGGAAGAGGTGTTAGCAGCTTTGTTAACTGACGAGAATATGGCGCTCAGTGTCATAGGGGGTTTCGCAGCACCTTTTCCTTTGAGATTCATTATGTATTTTGACCTTGAACGGTATATATATATATATCGTTTTGATGTGGACAAGGGTTTTAATTAATTACATACAAGAGGTTACTGAGGTGGAATGTGCAGAATAAATCGCTAAGGAAGAAGTGTTACCCAATCTTGAATTCCAAGTCACTGAGAATACAACCTTATGAAGGACACGATATGGTTTATAATGCTTCTTATTTTCAAGTGTGCGTTTCTATTCCTCTGTGCAAAATGTACAAAAATATTACTAATAATTAAAAAATGTAGTGGACTTAAATTTTATCCCCCCCCCCCTCAGAATGGGCGTTCTTCCAACTCCCCCATATCTTTCTAAGAAACTAGATGCCTTAATCTCAGAAAGAGTGGCCACAAATGAATCACCCATGTCATTAGAGTGGCCACAAACGAATCACCCATGTCATTAGAGTGGCCACAAACGAATCACCCATGTCATTAGAGTGGCCACAAACGAATCACCCATGTATTAGAGTGGCCACAAACGAATCACCCATATCATTAAAAACGTACTACTACAGATATAATAATAATAATAGTAATTAAATCAGCTTAAATAAGACGTAACAATACACCACCATTACAAATACAGGCGATTTTAGGATGAATTCTCCCCACACAGGTCTCTCAAACACTTTACAACTCCATCCTTATTCTCCCCACACAGGTTAACTCTGCGTCCACAGCAAGAGTCATCAAGATGGTGGGGCGTCTCCTTGTGGTGATTGTGCTGTGTCTGGGCTTAGCTGTGGCCGCACCACGTTAGTATACCACACGATTATTATATTTTGTATTTCCCTGGCCACTCTGATCACAGCTTTCTACTTTCTTGCTTTCTCTGTCTTGGCTAACTTCAACGATTCCAGTTTTCAAAGGGAATTGTGATAGTGATGAAGATAAGGGATACCTGGAGCTCTATTCTAAGGATTCTAATAACCTGCACTGATTTACCTATACATCTAACCATCTGATTACTTTTGTATCAAGCTATCTAGCAGCCTAATTAATCCATTCATATATCTACCAACCTATCAATTCTGCCATCAAAGTACCATCCATCAATCCATCTACTAATCAACTCCATTTCTTACTTTTTAAAGAACTTGTTTTCTTTTAACAACAAACCCTACATCCAAACATCCATCCATTCGTCAAACTAACACCAATCATAAATGTCCGTCAATCTATCTACTTTAATATCCATCCATCTGTTAACATGTTCCTCATCCAACAGAGCCAAAAGAGGACAGCCTGAACAACTACATGGATCTGGTGATGGAGAATATTCAGATCCTTATTTTGGAAAATGGCTATGATCCTGCCAAACTCCCTAATGCTTCTGTTGGCTTCAGCGACGAGGTGAGGGATACACAGACCATACAGACCTTACGGGTTTCTCGAGATGGTCTGGCCTTAACTATGACACACTTAATATTTACTTTTTTTTTGGTTTTAGGATAACAAAGCAAAGATATAAAGATGGGCACTGAGAGATGGATCATTTAATGTGTGCCTGTGTAGATTACTGTGCATCCATCAGTTCACCAACCTGTTTACTACCTACCTACCTATCCATGTGTGTCTGTGTAGATATAATGATATAACTGTCCACCTTTCACTCCATCTGTCTATCTACCTGTCTTCTTTACCTGTCTACCCGTGTGTGTGTGTGTGTGTGTAAATATAACTACCTACCTACCTGTCTTTACCTATGTACCCATGTGTGTGTGTAAATATAACTGCCAATCTATCTACCTGTCTTATCTACCTATAGATCCATCTACCAAAAGGTTCTGGGCGTGACATGGCACGGGGAAGCAAGCATTTACGACGGCTGGCTTCGTGGTTTGTCCTCCATCCATCGCACAGGTAACGCGGAGTTCATCAGAGACTCGACCGACGCCGTGATTGGAATGTCAGCTGAACTGGGACTGTCGGATATGCAGGTCAGTTAACTAAGGCTGAATGACTGCCTTGATGCTGAAGTATTTCCTTTAACTAATTCATTATTTCCTCTAACCCAAACTGTTTCCTTTAAAGTCAAGTTATTTCCTCTAATGCCAAATCACTTCCTCTAACTAATGCCTTACTTCCTAACCTCAAATTATTTCCTTTAATTAACGCCTTATTTATTATTTCCTCAAACTCCATTTGATTTCTTTTAATGTCAAATTATTTCCTCTCATGCCAAATCATTTCCTCTAATGCCAGATTATTTCCTCTAATCCCATATTTCCTAACCCCAAATTATTTCCTTAAGCTAACGGCAAATGATTTCCTTTCACGTCAAATGATTTCCTCTACCCCAAATGATTTCCAAATAATTTCCGTTAACGCCAAATACTGTAATTTCTTTAAACTAACACCTAATTAATTCTTTTAAGTAATGCCAAATAATTTCCCTTAACTTACGCCAAATAATATCCTTTAACTAACGTCAAATAAGTTCCATTAACTAACGCCAAAATACTTCCTCTAATGCCAAAATACTTCCTATGACGCCATTCTTTCCCCATTTAACGGCAAATAATTTTCTTTACCTCAGACAAACCCAGCCCGACCAGTGTTATATCAAGAGTTCTTCATTACGTTTCTCAAAACTTTACAGTAATTAGAATTCCCCCGAGAAGTGGTCCAACTGCTCGCTTGGGGTATTTTCTTTTCTCGTGACCTTGACCTTTGACCTATAACCTTCATATTCGAACGGAACGTGACATGACCAATACCTACATCATCATCCGGACGTCCTTTCCCACCCTAGGGCAGGGTGAGAAGTAGCAACATCCAGACAGCAAAAGTTCGCCCAGTAACTGTCCACGCTTCCATTCACTCATCATTCAAGCCCAAGGATTCCTGGTTCCATCTGATAGGTCAAAAAAATACTTGACCATGTTCTGTAGCTTCACATACACTTATCTGACAGAGCCAATCTGAATGCTGTCACATTAAAATGGGGTGCCAAATCCCTGGTCAAACACTACTCCTTACAAAATCCATCCAGCCAGCTCGATCTCATCAGTCCCTTAGCCTCACCAACTTCCATACCTCTCTTCCTCACATACTTATCCACCATATACCTACAAACCTATAAAAAAATGTCGGTCAAGGCTTAAACCATTCATTATGTAATTTTTGGTTCATTCTAATTATTCCCAGACGGTTTTATGCAGCCTAAGTTAGATACAGCTTTCATTCAGCCATTCACTAAAAAAGTACTTCTCAGGCAAATAAAATCCTCAGGCTGAAGGGGCTGACCACTTCAAATCCAGGACAGCAGGTATATCCCCATAAATTCTGATAACCAGAATGCTCCAGTTACCCATACGCTTTGGGTAATTTTTTTTTGCTCCAGCGACCTTGACTTTCATCCCATGATCTTTATATATTCGAACATGATCAAAAAACATCTGACAATTATCAGCCTACTGTACAAAAAATAAGGTTTCTAGACCATGGCTGTCAAATTATACAACTTATGGCTGTATGTTTCAACCTCAGATAAAGTGGACTGTACACTCCCAATTTTTTAAAGACAATTTCTGAAGTACCTGACGAAGATGGAACATTTTTGGTCTCCTAATATGGTTGCTGACTGTGTTCTGTAGTACGGGATACAGGCTGACCCTACATACTAACCACAGGCGTTACAGAAATGACCGTCAGTGTTTGCACTCCACTTTGCAATATTCAAACGAACAGACCGACAGAAAGGCGTGACATTCTAGCAGACACAAAGGAATAAAAAATATAACCTGCTCCACCTTTAGTCGCAGAGGTACATAACTATGGGTAGTAATTTTGTGGGCTTAAGAGGATTGCTACCGGATCTCTTTCTTACCAATACATTGCTACTTTCGTGCGTCCTCTCCAGCACCAATAAAAACAGTTAAGTGCCGAACCATAAATAAATAAATAATACAGCACAATGAGTACAGTACGGTATATAACGGAGGAAGTTGTTAGGGAGCCTACTCAACCCACGAGAATGGCCCTTTTTACCATCAAACAGACTTAGCTCTTAAAAAGCATATCTTGAATTCAGGTAACGTGCAATTCCGTGCGAGTATAAAATGATATAAGGCAGTGTCAAAACACATGTCAGGAAAAGACCCCCATCCTCTCTCACACACACACACACCAAACCCCCTTATTGGCACATATAAAACAAGGTACTTATTCACAAACAAAACAGCTAATCTACCTACCCACACATTCGAAACAACACACTTGCTCCTTCCCCACCCTCGCCAGTCCACCTTCACATCCCACACTATCTACACCTGTTAAAATCCCACACTCCCCACACACTATCTACACCTGTTAAAATCCCACACTTGTCCCCTCTCCCACATAAACCTCCTCTCCCCATTCATCAGCAATTCAATGCCAATACCTATTCCCTTTCCTTCAAATAATCTTTCTCCCATCCCTCACCCAACATCACCATCATCAGTATCTACACCCACACTCCATGCGTTTCTTCTTCCTCATATTCCCCCCCCCCCCACTCCTCCAACACACATCACCATCATTAATGTTATTCACGTATGTTTCATTCCTATCCCACACTCCTTCCACCCATCATCACCATCATCTAGTTAAATTCCATATCCGTTCTCTCTCCCTCATAATAAATAATCCCCCCCCACTTTCATCAACCACTATCCTTATCCACACCAGATGAAGGGCCCACTTGTATTGCCAATATTATAGCCATTCCCTATCCTGTACTAACTGAAATCCCACAACTATTATCATCATACTCCAAACAAACTTGTTCAAATACCACAGCTAACATCATTACCATCAGTGTCATAATTACACCTTCACATCTCGAAAGCCCATGAGCGTCTCACCACCACCATCATCATTCATAACTGTCGAAACCCCACATTTCTTCCTCACTACCTCCCACACCCACCATATATTCTATACATTCAAATTCTCTCTCTCTCTCTCAGTAATTGTAAATGACCTTAATCTGGCTTAGATATTCGTTCTTTTGCAGCTCAGTTCACGTAGGTCGGTGACAGAAAATATCATATTAATTCAAGACGGAGAGACAACAATTTTAGGCCAAGTTAGAGAAAAACGGGTATAGTCACATACTGAAACTGCATCTCTCTCTCTCTCACACAGGGCCACTACACCTGCCTGGCCCAATTCATGGACCTTGGACCAATAGCTGACGTGACAATGGACATAAACGGAGGCAGTGCATACTTCGAGGCAACCCTGGACAAAACCACCTGTCGCTTCCATGCCGATAAGCTCGAAGTTACCCATATTGGGTAGGTGATATCACAAATGGATAAAGCTTATATGTCTGATGCTGTGTGTGTGTGGGGGGGGGGGGGGTGGACGTGGGGAATATCCAGTTTATTCTTCCAGAAAAAACAAAAGTTACCAGTACTGACAACAGTCATACATTTTAAATACCCTCAATATCGATAACCTTCAAAGCGATGCATTTAGAACTGCTGTCAAGTACAGTGCAATTTTCCACATAAGTACCTTAACTATCAAAGTCAGACTGCTGATTCCGTTAGCATGACTTCACAATGTTTTTGCCATTTCAAGACAGTGTAGAGAAGGAAAATTCAAAATAGTGTACTTTGCTGAGATCTACTGACAGGAAGAGAAATTTTTTCCATTTACAGGTTTTTTATGAACTTCATTTTTACCTTCCTCTGATCATCTTCTGCTAAAAAAAATTAATCTCATTAGGTCCTGACATGTCATAGTATCGAGACTATCTAGACGAAAAAATTCGCGTTACTGACCAGAACTGCGCATTTTCTCCTAACAGTCGCATCTCTGTGGACGATATTGAATTCGTTTTTCCTTCCTCTGTCCACCTGCTAAAAAAAGATCTCCTTAGGTCCTGACACAGGAACGAGACTGTGTAGAGGGACTTCGCAGTACTGACCAGGACTGTTTATTTTCTCTTGGCAGCATCTCTGTGGACGATATTTAATTTGCTTTTCCTTCCTCTGTTCATCTTGTGCTACAAGATCCTTAGGGACTTCGCATTACTGATCAGAACTGCAATTTTTTCTTGGCAGTCACATCTCCGTGGATATCACTGGACTGGGACTCCTCGATTGGATTTTCGAGATCGTGGTTAACCTTGTCGTTGCCATTGTCAAAGGCTTCATCGAAGACACAGTCTCAACCATCATCTACGACTTCACCAACCAGGTCCTCAGCAATATGGATCTGGGAATCCTTGGACCGATTGTTGGCTGTGTTAATGAGGGCCCCATGGTCAAGCAACCTAGAGCTGCCTAAGGAACTCAGCTGGCATAAATCTGGCTCTTGTTATCCAGTCAGGCTGATAATGTGGAAGTTTTTAAAAATGTTGTTACGTAAATCAGTCGTACGCAGACCAGGCTGTTGGTATCTTAGACGGGGGATATTACACTGAATTCTGGCTATAGTATATGTGTTAAATTACCAAATTAGGCAGTTTTAATTTGTTGCAATCAAATTAGGCTCCGTTTGGAATATTACAATCAAATTATGTTATTTTATGACAATTTTATTCATATTTCTAATAAATAACAATAAAACCTGTTGTAACTCAGTTGGATTGAAATGAGGCTGTCATACCCATTTATAGTTGATTTAGTGAGGGTGGTATATGCAACTGAGGATGTTTTAATACATTATTATAATCAGGCTAATAAATGACGCTGGTATACTCATTATCAGTCTGATATCAGTAATTCAAGCGGTCCTGTGTGAAAAAATTGACCTTCATAGTTGCCTTCTAGAACTTTTTAATATATAAGCCGAATTCAGCATCAATGTCAACGTAAGAGATATAAAAGAATTTCAGCCCCAGCCTGTTTTCCTTCTAATCCACTTCATCGCTTTAGTTAGCCATTATCAAGATATCATCCCCCTTTTGGCTGCTCAGGAAAATAAATGAACGTATATCATCAAGATTCCGAGAGAGAGAGAGAGAGAGAGAGAGAGAGAGAGAGAGAGAGAGAGAGAGAGAGAGAGAGAGAGAGAGAGAGAGAGAGAGAGAGAGAGAGAATTAGTTTTCCTGATACCACTGAATACAAATATAACATTCAAAAAATCCCTGAAATCTTGAGAGCTAATCACCTGTGCATGTTATGCCTCTGACCCTAAACCCCTTCACTACGAGCTGTCCCTATTTTCACTAAGACCTCTAACAACAGCCATCCATCCGTCCCTTCAACCATCCATCCATCACCCAAACCAGTACTGCATTGCCCCATTACAGCATAGAGGCTAGGGTCACTGCTTTCCATCCCTGTACTATTTTAATACTTTGTCTTATCCAGGAAAGTATACGTTGGGTTAATCTGTTTTATTAGTATCAGGTCAGGTTAGTTTGTTAATTAGATAGGCTAATCGGTTAGCTTTGGGACCCAGGTTCAAATCCCGGCTGGGGCATGGAACAGTTTAAGGATTTGAATTTCATTAAAATCAAGCTTTACTGATCTACCAGAAGACCCGCCGACATGTCGTAAAAATACCCCCGCTAATACCAATACACCAGTCCTGTATGAGACAGCCCTAGCATGTATTCAATATGGACGGTGGGTGTTAAGCGCCGAAGTGGTGACATGTAGAGGTGTATCATATGTAGGAGGACTGCTGGGCCTTGATAGCAGGCTGTGAAGCCTATGCCCAGAGTCGGACACATAAAAAAAAAGAAAAAAAGAAAGGTTAGGGGGAAAAAATCATCCCAGGAAAATCAAACTTATCGCGTAGTGCAAGAATGGTAAAAAGAACGGAAATCTGCGCCCGGGGCTCGGGTACAGTGCGGTCTACAAGCAGCAGTGACCTGTTCCCGTCCCTTAGCGTTATTAAGTGAGCAATAAACTTTTTTTTTTTTTAAATACTTGCCCCGGACTTACACATAATTACATCCAGTTGGAGCGCCTTATCTCATCAGTCCACTAGACACCAAAAAACTGTACGAGGACGACGGTGTTAATGCTATGATGTGAACACTTTCGATCTAATGACGTAGATTTCATTTTAGTCAGGCCCCCACTATATGATACTACTCACTTAAGTAGATATGTCTTTGAGCGAAGTAGCTAAAGAATGCTTTATACATCTAATCTCTCGTTTGAAAAGCGCTAAAAAAAAAAAAAAAAAAAAAATCTGAGATAGCAAGAACAAACCACAAAAAGATGTTACCGAACAGACCCCGAAATGGAATCGTGTGGAGACGATGGAGAACGAACAACTGACTAGGAAAGTCTATGTGAGACAGGTGGAAGGGGATGGGGAGACTGAAAATGATATGGAGAAGTGTGTGGATGAGGAGTCGAGCCAGCCTTATGGCGGAGGACAGGGTGACATTGAGGCGATGTGTTAATGGACAACCTCTCCGGTATTAAATCTGATAAATAGTAATCCTCCTCTGTGATGGTGAACGAAAAATGCGCTGGGAATTGACCATGTGTGGTTCCAGATACATGCCGTAATATCGGTGACGCAATACAGCACACGAAGGCTCCCACTAATATCAGTTGCTAACAAAGGACCAGCACATACCACCACACATACACATGTTTGTGATATTAGAATAAAACTAATGAGTGCATGGAAGAGAGATTTCACCACGTACTCTGTTGGCAGTCTGCCTTACTTCTGTTCTTGTTGGATCTTACCTATTTCATATATTAAGGAATACTAAGTGGTGGTGGTGATAGCTTCCACTTCTGTGTTAGCCTTTTCCTGCTTCCCTATAACTTCATTCATAACAGGAAAACTGGATAACGATGACAGAGGAAAACTGGATGATGATTTAATAAAATTGATCATGATGATGATAGACGAAAACTGATGACTGTTACTGCCTCCTCTACGTTTGTGTTTTCCACTGCCATTGCTTAATCCAAAGAACATCAGTTATAAAGTAAGGAAACTAAGATGACAATGATGATAGCCTCACTTTTGTCATTTTCCTTTTTCCTAATTCATCACATTTACAGTACTGGTAAACTGCTTTATGTTAATTATTTCCTCTTTACGTGTGCTTTCTTTTCCTATTTCTGTAGTCCTAGCTCCTTCATTTACTTGTGAAATGATGATGATGGACTACTGATTGATAATGAATGATTACTGAAGAATGATTAATGATGATTGACAATGATTATTATTATTACTATTATTTTCATAGCAGACAATGATGATAATGATGTAAATGTAAATAAATAAAAGTGATGATATGTGTATGTATACATTTTGAGCAAGCGTCTTCAAGTGTGTGAATGTGTGGGTGTACGAGATAAAGCACCGCACCACCTGAGAACAAGCACAGGTGACTAATGAGTGTTACTAGGATAGGTTCGTTTAATTCAGGCCAGGTTTGTCGAATTTTACTGCTCAGTTTGGTTAGCTGAAATGCTTTGTTAATTTTGGAAGGGCTACCTCACAACACTCGTCATTACTGATTCATAAACCATATTTACACATAAATCATCAACAAACATTACCAGACCCTCTTCAAGAACATCACACTTCTAGACCTTCCTACACCCGCCACTTCAAGCACAGGGCTGTATAACAATACCTCAATCAGAACACTATAATGCAAGCAACCCCTCCCAGCACTCACCCAACAGAGATATCCTTAAATAGAGATGATCCAGTTCACCTGTCAAAGCTTAAGTCAAAATATCACCTAGCCCTCCTCAGATACAAGCTTAGATTTGGGTTTGGTGGAATCACAGATGACACGTGCCCCTCTTGTAGAATAGGCACACACAACATAACGCACATAATGGAGTACTGTATAACACACGCCATACTAAGATACACACGTAACAAGAACGGTGTGGGGAACCTATGGGTAAGCAACAGCAACAATACAAGAGAATATTAAGAGTAATATGCCAAATAAATAACTTAATATGTCAAATAAATCACTCTGGAAGAATTGCTACAAACACTCCTATGTCAGGGGGAATACAGTCCTCATATCTCACACTTGAAAACTGAGTGGTGGTGGTAAGGGCATACAATCACTGTATTAAAGAGAGAGAGAGAGAGAGAGAGAGAGAGAGAGAGAGAGAGAGAGAGAAGAGGGGGGTTCTATCACTGTATTAAAGAAAGGGGGGAGGGGGGAATCGTCAACGAGAGTAACACTAAATTTTTTTAGGCAGTGTCGGAAAAAAAAATTGTCAAGCAATAGCAAGAACAAAACACAAAATCATTATAATTAAGGCTCAGACATTATTTAAAGGTAAATGACTGGAAGAAAAAGGAAAAAAGATAAATGTCAAAGTGCTGAACGATTTAACAGTATCAAAACGTAAATCCCTACTGTGTCCATGCACCTGGCCGATCTAATTATTAAGCATTTTTATATACTCAAACTTCTGTCTCACTCTCAGTTGAATATAATCACTTGGCAGTTGCTGGAATAGAACAGCCTACAATACTATGGTTCTTTCAGCTCAACTTGGCCCAGATTTTCGTCCTACTGTAGCTAATTTTAAGTACCTCAAGTGGCAAAGACAACAGCTACTACAACTAAACACGATTTCCTCTGCATAGCATTTATTCGCGTCTAGCAACATTTTAATGTGTTAATATATTGTTACGACTCGACAGTCAGGATGGAGATGGCGGGTTTAGGTCAATCGTATCGTATTATAGGCTCCAACATGCTTGCTTGCGTCAGCCTTGGCCTCATGGCGGTTCTCCACGCTCCTCGATCTGTCAGCCTCCCTATTCAATCCCTTATCCCTGACGTCACACTCTATGATCTAGTCCCAGATCTTCTTCGGTCAAGTTAAAGCAGTACAGTTGTCTCCATGACAAAGCCAATAGTGGTACCACCAATCATGTCATGGCCTGGACAATCATGATATTTGATTCCATCTCTTCCCAAATGATCTTATGGAACGGTGAATGAATTACTGAACACCTTGTGGTGGTGGCAGTAGCATCTAGTTTTAGTTGTAGCCCCAGGTTCATCCAAATTGTGAACCCAGTGGAATGCATGCACAAGCTGTTCCCCTGCAGTCCACCTTCTTTCTACTGAGGAGACAGGGATTAGGGAGGGAACTGAGGGACATCTGTGTAATCAGGCAATCAATTTACGTATATATCAATGCCACGACGTGAAGGCGTCCCTCTACTGCACACAGGACCTGTATAAAACTCTACAATGAAAATGAAATGAGTTACCCATGAAATTATGCATACTTTCTCATTCGTCTCAGCAGAAAATGAAATTGTGTAGTGCAAACTACAATACACCTGGTAAAATTAACATTATATCATAATTTCTGTTCATCAATGTGGGGAACAAGTATTGATACTTTACTGCGTCCTTTGTAATTATTTCACACCACAAATGCCAACATAAGTCCTGATTCACTCTATAGTCTGCTTCGTTTAAAAAGACTCCAACATGCTTGTCACCTTTATGGCGGCTCTCTACGCTGCTCGATCTCCGTTAGTGATAATTATCTACCCCATAAATGTCAATATATATGACCTGATTTAATACACCTATCCATGCTTGGCCTTCAGTCACAACATTCCCCAGAGTGTTTGAATTTGTAGTGAATGGAAAATACTATCATACCTGTTAGGCTGTCAGAATTCCAGGGGCCTGAATGGTGAATGAATGTGTGTGTGTGGCCCATTTCACGGGGCACGCTGTTAATTATTTCTCTTCTACTGTGTTTTCTCTTTCCTTGCTTTCCGGACCTTGTCTCACCCCATCCTTAGACAGGAAAATGTGTAATATTAAGACAGGCTAAAAATGAATAAATAAATACATAAACTACACAGTACTCTGATATGGTAAAAATAACGACTTCCCAACACACCGCGTCTCTGATCTGCACTCTGAAATTCCATCTCCTTCCTCGATCTTCCACTGAATTCTAAAATTCGCCATAATATATATTTTTTTTAACACATTTACTTCTTACATGCCATCACTTTCAACTTCTTTCTTTTAACACAAACCTTTTCAAACTTATCCGTTGCTTACTACAAATCTCTCCTCAAACTGTATCAGCATACAAACAAGTTATTACATTCCATACACTTCCTTGTAACTCTAGGTTAGCCCCATCCCAACCGCCCTGTTTCAACTCTGCGACTGCACAAACCACATACAAACTATTCAGGTTAACGTCCACATCTAATTATTTTAAATCATATTATCTAACCTTTTCCTGGCCATACTCCACATTTCCCCAAAAATCCTTGATGATCCCCTCACCCCACAACTCCGAAAGGCGGGATCCCCGCCCCCTCAGAGAGTTACTTTAACTGTAGATTCTACTTTAGTGGTAGGTGGTGATGACCATCATCCACTCACTTGATGTAGTGCTGCCTACTTCTTCCTTAGCCTTTATCATTCTTTCTCTGTGCCTGCCCTCCTTTGCTTTTCTTTCCTTTTCAGGTGGGTTTACATTGAGTGACAAGCCAAATGGTTTCCTGCAAGCAAAGAAACCATTTGCAACGCTGGGTGGTAACCATAACCAAACCATACGTGCTCCCTACGTGTCAACAAGTGGGTTGGTGGAGGGTTATGGCCACCCCTTATGGGACTGTGGCGTCAGGCAAGAGACAGATAGATTCTAGTTTTTCACCTACATTTAGCGGCACCCATTAATAGCCCGGCAGCCAGAGGCTGAACCTTGCAAAAATACCCCCAAACCAGGTTATTGTTAATTGTAGTAGAGCAAAGG
>JAGKTI010003609.1:0-18521 GCA_018397915.1 Birgus latro
TCCCATGAGTCTACCGGCTACACCCCTGCAAAGCTGATGTTGGGCCATGAGCTACGTTTGCCCATTGACTTGTTAATGGGAAGACCACCTGGTGAAGAGCTGCCTACAGACACCACTGGCTATGCGAAGCACCTTCATGAAAGGCTGGCTGAGGTACATCATCAAGTGCGAGGAGCCCTCAAGTTTTCAGGAGAGGTGATGAAGTGCAAGTATGATACCAAGGCAAGTGAGGTGAGCTTCAAGGATGGCAATCAAGTTTGGTTATACAATCCTCAGTGAAAGAAGGGACAGTCACCGAAGCTGCAGAGCCCATGGGATGGACCTCACACTGTGTTGGACCGCCTGTCAGACGTAACGTATCGGATTCGGGGAGGCAGGAAGTCTCGCCCAAAGGTGGTACACGTGAATCGTCTGTGGCAGTACTATGGGCCAGGACAGTACAACTGGGGCGTCTCCGAGGGATCGTGGTCTCCCGCAGCCGAGGATGTTGAGGAGGACCACGGAGCTGAAGTGCAAGAGGATGGTGACAGTTTCCCGAGGGAAGAAGTGAATCAGGAAGAGGACCAAGACCTCCCCGGAGAAGTGGACTGTATGAAGGAGCAAGGGCGTCATTGGAAGCGGCACAGAAGAAGACCTGATAAGTTAAAGGATTATTTTGTGTATAGTTAGATGTTTCGTTAGGATTAATTATATTTGTATATACTGTGTAGTTTTGTCACGACGACAAAGAACTAAGGAGGGGGTAGTGTTACGAAGGGGGATTGTCAGTTAGGTGTCCGAAAACCTTCTCGGTGCTTCCTGTTTACGGTAGGCTGGTATCGGTACGAGTCAGAGTTGCCAGTTTGCCTGTTGTTAGTGAGCGTAGTGATTTCGTAAGTTATGCATTAATTTTTATGCCCTTTTTCTCCATAATATTTTATTTACGTGACTGATCGTTAAATTATGCAATTTAATTTAAGTTTGGTAAATGATTTAGTGTTATGTAATGTAAGAAGACTGGCATATTTTGGTTGTCTCTTAGTTGGCAACTGTTAACTGTCGCACCGTCGAGTTCGTGCTAGAAGTTTCCTGAATAATGCAAGCTTATATAAAGAAGGGGATGAGACACTAGAAGTTTGAAGGATCAGTTGGGCCTGTCAGTTTGAGTGAAGTTTATTTGGGTGTCGGTGCATTGTCAGTGAAGTTGGTATATTTTCGGTACTTATAAAGTTACTGAAGTGTTATTGTGAAAATAGTGAAGTGCTGTTAGGCAGTAAGTGTAACTGCAATTCGTAAAGTTCGTATAGCTCCAGTGCTTGTGTGAATAGTGAAGTGAAGTTGGAAAGCATTAAGTGGAATTATTTGGATAATAAAGACAGAGAACTTTAAGAAGCCAGTGTTTATCTTCGCCTCAGCTGATCTTGTGAGCTATACACCTAAAGGCTGACCATAGGAAGAACGACTCACTGGGCAAAGTCCTTCCTATACTGAACTACTGCTGTTGGAGCCTGTGGCAGTGTGGGGGAGTAGGACGTAACAATATCATCAGCACTAGCGACAGTTGTTGTGATACGTTGTTTCATATTATCTAAGTTAACAGGAAGTGGATGGACGAATATCTTGCCTTTGACTTATCCCCATATGAAAAAATCGCAAACTGTTAGACCTAGACTTCGTGGTGAAAACGTATGAGTGAAACATAGTCGTCTGTTGCTTGACCAATCCAGCGCTGTGGAAGATTTACATCGAGGTGACTGCAATCCTGCGGGTGCCAGTGGGGCGGCGCTCCATCCTGTTGAAAAATGAAGTTGTCACTGTCTTCTTGCAATTGAGGCATCAACCAGTTCTGTAGTATTTTGAGATAAGAAACTCCTGTTACAGTGTTTTCTTCGAAAAAGAAGGAACCATACACTTTTTCACAGGACATAGCACAGAAAACAGTAACCTTCAGGGAACCTCGCACATGCTCAGCTGTTGCCCTAGGATTTTCACTTCCTCATATGCAAACATAAGGTTTGTTTACTTTCCCACTGATATGGAATGTCGACTTGTGGCTGAAAATTAGACGCTCCATAAACCCATTATCTTCACAACGCTCTTGCACTTCTGTACAGAAATCGCGATGGGTGGTTTTGTCATGATCACTTAAACTTTGCAATAACTGCAGTTTGTACGAAACATTTTCAACCGTTTCAGTAGAATTTCCCAAACTGTCGGTTGCAGAATTTGTAACTCCAGACTTGCCCTTGTTATGAATTTCCGTGGGCTTCGTAGGCAACTGGCACGAACACACTTCACTTGTTCTGCAAAAATATGTACTCGCTTGTACAGTTGGCCGCACCTCTCCCTTACACACTCAGTGCTGTCAGTCCTTCCTAAATGAGTTGTGAGTAATAATAATAATAATAATAATAATAATAATAATAAATCCTTTCTTTTTCTTTCTCTCAAATACTTCTCCTCTGTATGGGACCATTTACTGATTTCTTCAGCAGCTCGTTTGAAATTTGATAAAACTCTTTGAATATTTTTTTTTATGCAAGGAAATTTATCCAAAGGAAAGAAGTCCGCAAGATTATTTTGTCCAAGGTTATTTCAATGATTCCCACGACGACTATCTACTTTACTGGAAGATGGCGGTGCACTCACGGGAGTCCAGTTGTTCTCTCCCAATTTCGTTGGGAGACAAGTGAATGAGCATCAATTTACCATCAAGTAATGCTGTAGAATTCTCAGATTGGTACACAAAACAGTCTTCTCAGCGTTATCTTCCGTAGTCTGCATATTTATGTGGGAAACTGTCAGTGCCAGTCAGCGCATGCAAGCCAGCGCCTGGATCATTAAAACAGCAGCAAACATCCGCTCACTTTCTCTGGAGTTTACATTTGCCCCCCCCCCCCTCCTCCCCCGCTGGTAAATAAGATGTCTCCGGACAAGTTATAGAAATTAATAAAAGACAAATAAAATAAAAGCAACATTGATTATATAAGTATATAACAAGAAAATACTATGACAGCAAAGTATGACCTAATCTAATGAGACGAGCAAACTACTTAATAAGGAGTTATTTAAGTAATTTAGTGCACACACAAAAGAGAATGACAATTAGATCAGTTTATAATATGATGGGCAGAGTAAATAAATCTAAAAATTGGACAAAAACAAGATTGGTGAATTTATAAATAATTCAAGATGGTTATATAATTAGAGAAAAGGCTGATATATGTTAAAGTGACGAATAATAAAACACCATTAATATAATAGCTGATTCTACAGGATTTACAATGGCCTCACGAGAGAATATGATCTCATTATAACTAAATAATGTTCACTGAATTAGTTAGCTCTCCATACGTCTTCACATAAATCAACACTGCATGGCAGAGGTGGAGTTGTGGACCGTCATGTCCTCACCCAAGTTTCTCCAGTTTCAGAATCAGGCTGTGTTTTCTTCACGACACTTCCTGATTTAACAAGTTTCAATGGTTTTATTTTATATCCTTATTTCATGTAGTTTTTATTCCATACATTTAACACAGCAATGGTGAAAAAACACTATGATCAAGACTCCTACTAAGGTGAATGCGGTGGGAGGAGGATATACAAAATGAGGGCTAAAAAAAAAAAAAGTGACAAACCAGTAGGCGACGATGGCTCTAAGCAGACTAAGCTTTGTCAGCTACCGGAAGTGAGTTTCGACATTAAGAGTCATTCTATACGGTGGTACTCCAGTGCAACATTTCACCCAAGAATCATGGCCCTGGCTGAATAATCTTCAAAGCCTTAGCATTTTGTGCGAGCAAAGTCGTAATTTTAGTCCTTTTCCTATTTTCTGCACTTGATGGCATTTCACCCCCGACCTGGCTGATATAGGTCATTCATGCAGAAGCACACTTGTAATACTCATTAACATCTATAAGCATGCTAAGTTTCATTCGATTTCAGTCACTCACTGTGGAGCTAGGGAACTTGAAATTCGCAGAATGGCCAAGCACAGGCACAACTTGTAGGTAGTGCTGCCAGTGACTGGAAATGAGTTTTGATGCTTAATGTGATTTTTTAATGGAGGTAGTCCAGTGGAACAATCCACCCAAGAATCATGGCCCTGGCTTAATAATCTTCGGAGCCTTAGCACTTCGTGAGAGCAAGGTTGTAATTTTAGCTAATTTTACTGTTTTCACATCTGATGACCAGTGACCCCTGACCTGGTCAATGTAGCACATGGATGCACGAAAGAAAGTCGTAATACTAGTCAATGTCTATAAGAATGCAAACTTTGAGTCAGTTTCATCGAGCCGTTGGGGAACTAGGGGGGCATTTTTGAAAACCAGTACTGGTTGCTAGGGATGCTGAGGCCAATCTTCGCAGGGCTGCCACTCGAAAACAAGAGGAGACGGGAAAACTAGGTGGCACACTTCCGATAGGGAACGACCTCAAGATTACGCCTAAAGAGGTCAGAGCTGTTTACGCTCATTAGTAATGCTTCTACAGCTCAAAAGGTGAAAAGTACAAAAAAAGCGGTTTTTCGGCCGTTGCTGGGCAATGAGTAGTTACCTAGCAACCAAAACCAGGCGGACACAACTAGGTCATAGGCTGGTGACTGTATCCAAGGTTGGTCGGAATTGGTTAATTCTGAAGGGTAGAAGTGCCTGCTACAATTAAACGAGAAAGAGGGAAAGCGCGACTAACAATAAGGGCAGCATGGAGCTGGCCAGTTAAGGAAGTGAGGCATCTGAATACTCACAAAGTCAGAAATGTTTAGGTAATCAATCATGTCTAGCTGAAGAGAGGTAATACTCACATCATCAATAGGGAAAATATAAGAGATTTTTGCAGGTGCAAAGATTTCAAAGTTATGTGAACAGATAGCATACTGCTGGCGTGTTGGGTATGTAGAGAGAATTTGACTTAATGGAGCAACAGTCTGGGGCAATGTAAAGATCAGAAACTTCGAGTGACTTGACAGGGATATCTGAACAGGTAACACTAACAAATGACGGTGTACGAAAATAAAAGTAATGTACAGTACATGGTCCAAGTGAGTTCGATAAGGGGTATCTCGGGAGTAAGTATGAACGAACATGCAGAAGAAATGGTCTTGACTGAAAGGTTACGGACTAGAGGGTAGCTGTGACAGGAAGGATATTAAAGAGAAACACAGGACAAAGACGAAGGGATTGAGCAACGGACGAACAAGAGTGTAAGAGATCTGACGGGACAAAAGCTACAATCATATGATCGTGAGACGGAAGAAAAAATTCAGAGTATACAGATGCAATGTAAAGAGAGCCACTGAAGGGAAGAGGGAAGGGAATGAACTAGAAGAGATCAAAGGTGACTGTAGAGCGAACAGGAATATGGACCATGACAGCCATGGAAAGGAAGGTAGTTTCTAGTACAGGATGGTACAGTTCCAGACCCGAGAAAGGAAAAACAGGATCAAAATTAAAATTAGTGCAAGCCCACTCGAAAACTATACGAAAATCTGACATCTGGCCGAAGTCTATGGGAACATGACCACTGACAACATCTACTGACAGATGAATAAAATCCTCTACTTATAACACTAGTGACTGGAGGGACAGAAAGAATGATTCATGGTGAAAGCTGATATACAATATTTTTGTGACAACATAAAGTTTATTATTAGTTTTCCTAACATTGGAAAAAAAATTTCAGTTAGGTGCCCATTTCATTCATATGTGTGACTGTATTACCTGGTAACTAATAGTGAACATTTAGCAAGCCATCCTGTGCTTCCAAAGCTGAAGCAAATGTTTTTAATTGTTCATGATATGCTGACAAACAGCTACAAGATCTATCTATCTATTGTCAGACGCTTTAATCCCGTAAGGAGCTGCCACTGACAAATCGCCCCCATGTCGCCCTGTCCCCCGCCATTTCACTGCCCTGCTCCCAGCTCACACACCCCTCTCTCATATACCTCTCCACTCCATCCCTCCAGCTCATCTTTTGGCCTCCCCCCTCCCTCTTCCTCCTCCACCTCACTAACATACACTCTCCTTGTCAGTCGCTCATTCTCCATCCTCTCCACATGGCCAAACCACTTCAGTGTGTGTTTCTCCTAACGCTTCCTATCACATCCACAACCACACCATAATGCTCCTTCACTTCCTCATTTGTCAGTCTGTTTTTCCATGTGACTCCACACGCTCCTCTCAAATAACTCATTTCTATTGCTCTCACTCTTGACTTCTGTCCTTCCATCAAGATCCAAGCTTCACTTCTATACGTTAGAGCTGGTATCAGAATACTGTCATGCAGTAACTTTTTCACTTTCATGCTCACTTCCCTGTTTCTTATCACTACTTTCAAAGAACCAGCAACCTAACCAGCAACCTCTCTTCCTTGTTTTACCCTTTCAAGCACTTCACCCATCAAACTTCTCTCCTTACTCATCACACTACCCAAGTACTTAAATGCACTCACATTATCCATTTCCTCTTCATCCAGCCTCACTGTATATTCAGTGACTTCATTTCTCTCGAAGACCATAACTTTACCTTTCCCTACATTCACCTTTTGCTTCCGTTTCTTACACATTCTCCCAAACTCATTCACCAAGCCTTGCAGCTCGCCTTCATCTTCACTTAACAACACAGTATCATCCGCAGACAACACTACAAAGAGTTACCACACACTGCCAGCTCTCATTAGGGCCGCTCCGACATCCACTGCCCTACCTTGTATCTCTTTTTCTCATCCCATCCATATACCGATTGAGCAGTCATGGAGATATGACACATCCCTGTTTCAATCTAACCTTCAGATAGAAAAATTCACTCAGTTCACTGTCCACACGCACTGCAGCCTTAGCACCTTCATACATACTCTTCACAGCAATCAACAACTTCCCATTTACTCCAAGTATTCTCAATACTTTCCACAATCCTTGTCTATCCACCGTGTCATATGCTTTCTCCAAATCCATGAAGGCCGCATACAACTTCATTCCCTTCTCTAGGAACTTTTCCACTAAAGACCTAAGAATGTCTGATCTACACAACCTCTTCCCTTCCTAAAACCTCCCTGTTCTTCTACAGATAATTCCTTCGTTATGTTCCTAACTCTGTCAGTAAGTATCCTACCACATAGTTTTCCTGTTACACTAAGAAGACAAATGCCCCTATGATTACCACACACTTCTTTTTCCCCTTTTCCTTTGTACAGGAGAATAATTATACCTGACTTACAATCCTCTGGACTTTACCTTTCTCCCAGGCCAATCTGCACTCCTTCCACATCCATTATACTACCATCTCTCCCCCATGCTTGAGCATTTCCTACACACTCCATCAGTTCTAGAGGTTTTCCCCATTTTGACTTTTTTCATTCCTTCCACAACTTCCATCCTATTGATTTCTTACTCTCTTCTCACATCTCTCCTTCTCCCAGCATTCCACAGCCACTTATACTTGCATTACTTTCATTCTCTATTCCTCCACTTCATTTCAACCATGACTTTCACCACCACCAAGTGGTGGTCAGAAAGTCCACTCCCCAACCTCTATATGCTCTTGCATCCATTACAGACCTTCTCATTCTATTATTCACACACTTAATCAAGCATTGCCTTCCGTTCATTCAGTTCACCATCCACCCTTCTCATCACTCGCACGTATACCTGTGGATCATTTTGTGTCTGAAGAGGACACTAGAGCTCTGCCATTCTCATCCACTTCTGCAGACACGTCCCACTCACCAACGACTCCATCCGCCTTCACATTCCCTACTTTTCCATTCATATTTCCAATCAAAAACACTCTCATTCCTTTCAAACTTTTCCATGCACGCTTTCATATTTGTCCAGAACTCTTCCTTCATTGTGCTTGCACGATCTTGCGTTGGCGCATACACAATCATCCACACACAATCACCCACATTTGAAGTCCAACTTTCAATCTTACCCATGCAATTCTTGAGCCACCTGATCCACACTCTCGCATATTCTCCTTCCATCTCTTGCACACGACAATACACACTCTTTCTTTTACCCTCTCATTCTCACCCACTCCCACGCATATGCCCCATCCACACTCCCTTTCTCTCACATTCTTACCACCATTTAGTTTCGGTTAACCCACATACATCCACTTTTGCACGCTCAAGCACTTGGACAATCTCTCTCTCTTTCACCTCATGATTTGCACCCCTTGCATTCTGTGTTGCAATCTGCATCATGTCCTTTGGTCGGTCCTTAGTCGTCACCTGTTAGTCAGTCCAGATCCGAGGCTTCTTGGTCGTATTTTTATTTCTCTGTTTTCCGAGGAGGTGCACTAACCCTCCGCCAACCCACTTGTCACGTAAGGAACACTTGTTGTTTAGTTATAGGATTATCACCCAGCGCTGTAAATGGCTTCCTGGTTTACAGGAAATCATTAGGCTAGCCACTCAATGTAGAGCTGCCCTAACAATAGAGTACCACTACACTAAGTGGGTGGATGATGAGTGCCCCCACATAGGACTTTGTCACCGAGATCAAAGAGACCATGCTTTACACGTGAATGTGATTTTCCGACAAGGCCACTGTAGGGCAAAGAGGCATTTAAACTAATGAATAGTTTTTCATTTCAAACAAGTTTCCATTGAAGAGGTTCATACAGTGGAACCCAGACAGATCCACTCATGTTTATTTACTAAGAAAGCGAGGAGGGATCGTATGGTGGACAGTTGACTAGCAAACTTTGGAACTTCTTGTGTGACTTTCATCAAACTCTGGAGATCATAACGGGCTGAGATGACGTCCTCCACAAACATTACTTGCCGCCAGGGATTTACCATTGCCCTTGAGCAGAGGGCCCCATCTCTATCTTCATCAACCAGAGATGATCCGAAAACGGCTAGTGCCAGCAAGGCTGGCCACACTCGCCACAACATCTTACATATAAAAATAATCCGGATTAATGTTCAGATCAGCTAAGTGGCCCTGACAAATGGAGGAACAGACACAAGCAACAGTGGGGAGAGCTGCTGAGCGAAGCTTTTGTCTGTACTCATTAACAGGTAGAATAGATAATGAAGGGGTAGCAAGGACAGAAAGAGGGAGAAGAAACCTGAGAGGAGCAGCTGGAGGTCCTGTAGAAGAAGAAAAAGAAGGAGGTGCATTACTTTCCTGATTTTCCTCCCATTCAAAGCACCTGGGAGATTATGATCATCTGCGTGAAACCATTTACTCTCATATAACAACGAGTCTTTTATTCTCAAATTTGTTACCATTACTAGATTACACACGATGTGGGCCCGCAAATTTATCATCCAGTTTAGAAGTGCGAGTGTGCGAACGAGCGAATACTAAATCTTCATTAGACACGGCCTGATTAGCCCTTATATAGTGGGTGTATTTTCTTGAAGTCTGAACGTTTCCTTTTGACATGCTCGTCCAAACTATAGAGTGGACTAGGTTTTGAAAATGGCATTGAAAAGGGAGAAGATTTATCAGATCCATATAAAACAAAGAATGGAGTTAGGCCAGTGGATATATAAATGGAGCTATTGATAGAAGAGGCAACTTATGGTATCCACTCATCCCAAAAGGTCCTTTGAGAGCCAAAGTACCTCATGTACTCCAGCACCTTACGATTTTATCTTTCGGTAAGGCCATTGGAAGCAGGATGGTTGGGTAGGACACTACATTTATTGATGTTATACTGGTCACAAAACTCAACAAAAAGACTGCTGCTGAACTCCCAACCACCATCAGTAATAATGGTTGATGGCGTCATAGTGATTTTTTATTTATTTGTTTTTTTTATGTGTCTGACTCTGGGCATAGGCTTCACAGCCAGCTATCAAGGCCAAGCAGTCCTCCTACATACCATGCACCTTTACATGGACAAATAACATGATCAACGAACGCACGTACAACACTCTTGGAGGGCTACGAGAACACAGTAACGTGAGAAATGATCAACTGCCACAAACAAATATTCTGCACCAGACTCCGTAAGAGGTTATTTAAGGAGGTCAATAGTAATAATTTCCTACGGGCGTGAGGGAACTGGATATTGCAAAAGTGGAACAGGTAATCCAGTTGACCTTATATGACAATTACGGGAAACACAGGAATCACAGTAAAACACTGATGTCCTTACGCTTAGTAGGCCAATAAAATAAAAGACGTGCTTGTCTCAAACACCGATCTCCAGGAAGGGATGCATGAGGTGTGTTATGGATGACATGGAGTACTGCAGGTATCAAATCAGTGGGGACAACGAGTTGACGTACCTCTGCATTAGGTATGTCCCTACCTGTAAGAGATGTCGTCCTGTATAAGATGTCACTGTCCAGCGCGAGTTCATCTACTGGCACTGGCAGATTAGGTAAACCCGAAACGTCTCCTGGCTCTAAGATGTAAATAGTCTTTGACCAAAAGGGTGAGTGTGCTGACAACCGACAACATCTGAGGTTAAAGTGGTGTAAGGAACTTCACTTGGTTGATATCGCGAGACTGCCGCGGTTATATGACGTGAAAGAGCATCTGCAACTACATACGATTTACTAGGCATGTACTCAAAGGTTAGGCTGAAGGCTTGGATAATAACTGACCATCGTGCTAGACGTCCAGTAAGATTTCTTGCTTTGAATAAATCACAAAGTGGGAGATGATCTGTTTGGATATGCACTAGATATCCGTAGATTGTCTCTGAAATGTTCGAGAAACCAAACAACTACCAAAGCGTCCCAGTTAGTGACGCTACAGTTACCGGTACGATCGCCAAAAGAAGTGATGACCCGATTCCCAGCACCTTTCGCTCAGAAAGTGGTATCTGGCAACTGTCACGGCAATGTTATATTTTCTATATTGCAAACCGGAAAGAGCAGTAATTGGGTAAACAACACCAAAAGGTAATATATTAGAGTTTTTACCATGTATATCTCGCATTACGGAAGAGGAAACCACAATACACTAAAGTTGAGGTTTAGCAGTACGAAAGAATGTGAAACGCACTCCCTATCGTTCAACGGTTTCAGGGTTAAAATACGGAGAAACTCTCGTAATACTTATTTTCCATTCAAAATCAACAATACTGAAGGAAATATGTCCCATAAAATAAAACCCGCAGATAATCGTAACATCGAAATCATTAGTGCCATCAAATCTGAAAAATAAACAACTAAAGATATATTATCCACATTTAATTCTCTATGCGGGATGATATTTACGCGGGTAAACCCGTAAGTGCTGAAAGCAAGATGGATCGTCAACAAGAAACTACAGCCTATCGGTGCAAGCAAATTATTGCTCTTTATTTAGCAAATATTTCAGTGAGACAGATATATTGGTACCTTAACACCAAGAAGACAGTTAACAGATAGATAAGCGATATAGAGGCAGAACATAGGAAATTTACTACTGGAGGCCCTATCAGGAAGCAAATTAATCTGCCGGCATTCAGTGACGTTAGTGAAACCAGTGCAGTCGTAAGTGGAAAACTGGTCATTTTTATTCACACGAAATTCCAACGTTATAAAACATGTTGAGCAGTTGCATGAAAGAACTAAAGAGGGAGAGGTTGATAGTCAAGAGCATGAGTGCGACAATGAAGAATATTAAAACCAAAAAGAATTATATTAAAAATAAGGGGGGGGGAGGAGAACCGTGACAAAGGTCGACACATCCTCTCCCTCCCCTGGGGTGGTAATGACTGACGTCACGGAAGGCCTGCAGTGTTGCCAACTATGAAATACAAATCCCGCTAGATGGACCTCAAAAACCCGCTAGACTGGAGAACAAAAAAGCTAGATATGTTGCCATGAAATATTAATCTATTATTGCACAAAAATGTTCGGTAACCACGGATTACATTTCGTTACTACTGTAGCTAAGCAATAAAATATCTATACCAAAAGAAGACTCTATAACGTCATGCATTTGCTGTGTACCAGCGCTGATATTTAAATTACACTCACCCCTTAAGAAAAACTAAACTACAAACACTCACCTCTTAAAAAAAACAGCAACTTTGTGAAATCATCGTCATCACTATCTTGAGTTTCTGATGTGCTGGTACTTGGTTGTGGTTCACCTTCGCTGTAGGTTTGGAGAGTTCCGATCTTGCTTAGATCATCAGCTGGTATTTCGGACTCATGACAAGATTTTCCAAGTCTTCGTAAACCAGCTCGAACTGCTAGAACCGCATTTACCATTTTTGTTGCCATACGATGTTTATTTTTTACTATATTTAACTGGCTGAATATTCTCTCTATTTCAGCGTTGGAGTGAGGCAGAATAAGGAATGAAAGAACAAATTCAGCTAGTTTCTGGTACGGGTTGCAGTCTGACGATCACGGTACTTGTTCACTCCAGAATGGAATTGTTTACTTCTTTCCATTTCACAAGAGTAATGACCTTCCACTGACTGTATCACCAATATCTTCTGGGGTGACCTGCATTAGTTCCATGAGAGGTATCAGGGATTCTTTAACTACACGAAGTGCATTCTCGACTGAAAGTAGGGACATTTGTTGGCGAATTTTGACATTGCTAGGAAGCCTCTGTCTGATCTGCTTTATCAGAATAGTAATGAACTTCACACACCTTTCCCTCAGAGCTTTTTCTTGATCTGCTTGAAAACCTGTTTATCGTTGAAGATCCATCTCTTTCTCGAAGAGGTAACCCAAGTAAGGCTTTGGGTCAAGCACATCTTCAATATTTCCTTGCAGAGGGTCGACTTTAGACGTTGGCAGTACTACCTTATGAACAAGTGATTTCACCAACGTAACTAAGTCCTGGAGAAGTTTTGTAGGATCAGCTTCATTTGATTCAAATGACTTGTTAAACACGCTGAATATCTTTCAGGATGGGTACACATAAGCAAGGGTGGTTCCATCACAGTACATGGAATGTAACAGTTCAGCGGTGTAACATTTTTCACTGATGTACAATGCCAAAGTGAGTTTTGAGCTCAAGCCATTGTGTGTAAATTCTTGCTACCGCAGTTGCGATAGAGAGCCACCGGGTTTGGGAGGCCTGGACTATCTTGAGAGGGTCATGATTATCGTTGATTAAGTTGAATAGCTTCTTGTAGGCTGACTGTCTTGAGGACGACCTCGAGAACCAATTATAAGGTTCACTGATCAAAAACTCCAGATTTCTAGGCACACACTCAGCAGCTGCGGCCGACACAGCTGGAGGGAGTGACACACACAACGAATCAAAATAAGATTAGGAACGTCTACCTTTAATTTTTCATAAACACCTGCGTTCACTCTCACCATGACACTTGCATTGTCTGTTCCAATCCCCCTGAGTTTGTCAAGGTCTAGTCCAAAGTGGCACAGAGTTTAAGTGTGGCAACAACACCGTCTGCGGTGCACTCCTCTAATTCTGAAAGACTCAGGAAGGTACACACAATTTTCTCACTCACTTCATCGTGGTATAATATGGCTACTCCTAAGTATTTCGTGACACTTATATCAGTAGATTCGTCTATCAGCAAACTATAATGCTTATTTCTAACAGCTTCTTTTAAGCCTTGCACAAAATGAGGATACAAAACATTTTTTATTATGGCACTGCACTTGGACCTCTTGATCTGAATTCTAGAAGCCATGTCACTGTCACTGAAAATACTCTTGCACAAGCAGCTCATGTGATCACATGTTGCGATGGAGGTATGTGCAGCTACAAATGCAATGCGTCCCTCGGCCATTTTCTCTTCTCCACTCTTTACCACACTTTGAAAAGGCAGCAACGCTTGTTTGACACTCAGTTTTTACACCTGCAGCTGCTTTGTGTTTCTTCGTTAGTGCATGTGCTTTCAGATCACTCGGTTTTGGAGTTAAAATACACTGGCATAACTTACACTGAGGTACACTGACTCCAGACCCTTTTTTCTTTTCAATTAACCAACTTTTCAGAGCAGGGTCATTCAGCCACTCACTCCTAAACTTCTGTTTATATTGCTGCTTAGGCATATTCAGTTGTACTAGGCAGACACCCAAATCACAATATCACCTGAGCAGCGGCAGAGACGAGTCACGAGAGAGAGAACCTACGATTGCGTTTCTGAGCCTCTAACTGAAGCTGACTGATCCCAGACAAGGGAGAGGGACCCGCACATTGTTGCCATGTACGATCGATCGTATTTTTCGAAGTTACTTTTTTAGGAAATGAGAATACTATTGTTATGATTTTCGAGCATATGAGCCATCACCATCAGCTCAAATATTCCCAAGAGTACTCACAAACACCAAAAATCTACAGTATCACATTACAAAATGTATATAAATAAACAGATTGCAACCGTACAGCCGCTCTCGGTTAGAGACGGGCAGGAATGATTCCCGCGTGGTTTTCGCGTCCAGTACGACCATCCTAGTTTTGTACTTTTTCCATTGGGAAAGAATACTCATCCACGCCACGAAATTTTAATGTATTTTAACTTACATTGTGCCGTACACCTGAGACGATTATGTGTACCGGTGAAGTAGGAGGTGGCTACAGGGAGGAAGGTGGAGGCAGGGATGGCGGATACTGGATGACTGCTGAGTGATGACACTAATAATTCTGCATCTGTCACTGAAGATGAAGCCAGGTGTGTGGGGGTAAGGTACAAAATATAACTGAGTATAATAAGTTCACTGGTTGGAGATGAAGAGTGAACAGGTTGGGAAGGATCTTGGTTGGGGATGAAGTGGAAGGAGGTTAAGAAGGAACTGGATTGGGAATGGTGGTTGGGAAGGACGAGGGATTGGGGATGGCGATTGAGATGCGGACATAATGGCGTCGTTGACCAGAGCACACATATAAAAGAACCTCCCTGTAACCTACTGTACGTGACCAATCGTTATAGCGACGCCAGAGAAAATGGTCAACTAACGAATATGCAGTTTTTCCTGGCTAGACACAAGAATATTTAATTTTCAATTTTACTATTGTACTTTTTGGTTCTGTATTTCTATTATCAGTAACACAAGTGACAATTTACTCGCTAGGTAAGTCAGATTGGTTATTAAAAAAAAAAAAAAAAAAAAGCTAGAAAAAAAGCTAGCCGCCAGATAGAAAATTTACCCGCCAGATTACAAGGAAAAGAGCTAGATCTAGCGGGAAAAAAGCTAAATTGGGAACACTGAAGGCCTGCCGTGTAGTTACCAAAGGAAAAATTATTGAAATCCGCTAAATTAGTCTCAGATGCGGTAAAAATCCGCCAGACTGAGGGAAATTAACGAAAAAAAAAAAAAGGGCAAGACCGAGAAAAAAAAAACAGAGAAATGTAATAATTTTATATCAGCTAGACTGCTTTTGAAATCTCTAAATTTACCGGAAAAATTGCTTCATTGGTAACTGCTGGCATGAGTCGTGAAAACGTGCCAGATGTCACTATTTATTTATTTTTTGA
The DNA here is from genome assembly GCA_018397915.1 of Birgus latro. Lineage (NCBI taxonomy): Eukaryota > Metazoa > Arthropoda > Malacostraca > Decapoda > Coenobitidae > Birgus > Birgus latro. The sequence goes on from JAGKTI010003609.1 coordinate 15,342, forward strand.
TTGATCTATTAAAAAAAAAAAAACGCTAAACTTAAACTAATATTTTTGCAAGATTATTTTTTTTTACACCATAAATAATGTTTGCAGGGCAGCCAAAGACTGTTTCCGTCTCCTAAATGAACGTTGCCAGACCCAGGGAGTTTTGTCCGAAACTTAATGAAAGCGAGTCATCACTTCTTTGGGCGATCGTACGTACGTTCAGCAACACTGAGGGCACGACTAGCGTACGCCATTACACGTTTCCTCTTTGCCTGATCAATTTGCATCAGTAATGCGTTTAGTCTTACACCAGATGCGTTTGTACAAAGAAAATGTGTCTTATAACTGAGGAATACCAAGTCTGAAACATTACTAAGTGCTGTCTTCAATGTTTCAAAGGTATGAGACTAATCATTACTCCAAACAAGAGGTTAACTTTTCTGAAATAATTTATTAAGGGGCGTGGAGCGGAGATCTGTGCAAAACTGTGAATAAATCGCAGACAGTAGCCACACAATCCAAGGAAACTCCTTACATCATCAGTGCTGGTGGCTGGGAAGGTAGCAACTGCTTTAACTTTCTCACTGAGGTATGAATTCCCTCAGCATCAACCTCATTTCCAAGAAATTTAGAGTTCTTGCGCAGAAAGTTGCATTTCTATCTATCTATATCTATATACCTAGGCTGCTTCCCCCAAGAAAAGGGAGGTAGCCGAGACAGGTCAACACACTACCAATTTACTCATCCACTCATACACATTCATTCGCATCTTAGCCCCAAAGGGGAGAAGGGACAGATCCTCACCGCACCACACCGCACGAGGGTCAACTACTCAGTGCAGTCAGTGACATCCGCAGCAGGGCCCGACAGCAAAGCTGATTTACCCCTGCCACATCATAATGGACCCATCCCCTTACTCGCACCTGACCTGATCAGCTGATCAGACAAAATGCGGGAGAATATCTCCTCAGGGCTGAGTCATCATGTATTCATTCACAATTTCCCTCCATTCATTTCTATCACGCACAGCCACTCTTCCTTGCTCAACAGACAACCCTCTCGCATCCAATGCTCTTTTCACACTGTCCATCCATCCTATTCGTGGTCTTCCTCTCAGCCTTACACCTCTCACATCAGATCTAGTTATCTTTTTCACCAATCGCTCATCTTCCATTCTCTCCATATGCCCAAACTGTCGCAACACCCTCTGCTCAACTCGATCAGCCATCTCCCGAACAATTCCAGTTCTCCTTCGCACTTCATCATTTCTCACTCGATCCATACGCGTCACTCCACACATACTCCTCAGACACCTCACCTCCATTACATTCAAACTTTTCCTCTCTGCTACACCCATATTCCATGTTTCAGCCCCATATAATGCAGTCGGTACCACAGTACCCTCATACAGCCTTAGACTTCTCTTTACATCCATTCTGAGTGAACGACATCTAAACACTTTTTTCATTCCTCCCAGCACCTTTCCAGCTTCATTCATTCTAAACTTCACTTCTGCATCTATTCTTCCATCCACAGCAACATGTGACTCTAAATACTTAAAACACTCAACCTCCTCAAGCAACTCACCATTCAAAACTATATTCATCATCCTACCATCTACCAACCTTGTACACTTCATCACTTTACTCTTATTCTCATTTATTTTCAGTTTCCTCCTTTCACACACCCTTCCAAACTCCTCTACCAACTGTCTCAATCTCTCCTCTGAATCAGCCACCAGTGCAGTATCATCCGCAAACAGCAGCTGCTTCAGATTCCACTCTCTACCATCATTCACCAGATTCAGTCCTCCACCTAACACTCTTGCATTCACCTCCCTTACAACACCATCCATATAAATAGTAAACAACCAAGGCGACATCACACTTCCCTGCCGCAGCCCCACTCTCACGGGAAACCAATCACTCACAGTATTTCCCACTCTTACACACGCTCTACTATTTACATAAAAACTTTTCACTCCTTTTAGTAACTTGCCATCTGCTCATACAATCTTAAAACATTCCACAAAGCCTCCCTAACAATTCTGTCATATGCTTTCTCTAAATCCATGAATGCCCAAAACACATCCTTACCTTTCGCTAAATACTTTTCACACACCTGTCTCACAGCAAACACCTGATCCACACATCCCCCCGCCCCCTCTCCTAAAGCCACACTGCTCATCACCAGTCACTCTCTCTGTACCCTCTCTAACACTTAATTAACACTCTACCATACACCTTACCTACAGCACACAACAGACTTATACCTCTAAAGCTAGTACATTCATACTTATCATCCTTACCTTTATACAGTGGGACCACACAAGCACTTGCCCAGTCAACTGGCACCATACCTTGCACAAAGCACACATTCAACAGTCTTACTAACCAGTCAACAATAGTCGCTCCACCACATTTCAGGCATTCCACAGCACACCCATCCATACCTGCAGCTTTCCCTGTTTTCATCTGCTTTACTGTTTCTTGCACTTCCTCCATCGTGATCGAAGATTCATTCAACTCTTCCAACACATCTATTCCTTGCACCCTTCCATCTGCCACAATCTCAGCCTCCCTTTCCTCCTCTACATTTAACAATCTTTCAAAATACTCCGCCCATCTCTTCCTTACTGCATCCATCTCAATTAACATCCTTCCATCCTCTGCTTTTGATCGCTCCTCCTTCCCAGACTCTCCCTTTCGCACCCTTTTCACCTCCTTCCAAAACATTTTCTGACCTTAACTTTTAGAATTGCCGTTTGGAGGCGATCAAAAACTTGCTGTACTTTGGCAAATTGCTCAGAGATTGATTTACTCACCATAATGATGTCACCTAGATAAGCAACGAGAAAATGGCCAATCATACCACTGAATACAGAATGGATAAGTCTCATGAATACTGATGGAGCATTTCTAAGACCAAATGGAAGCCTTTCAGAGTGGCCAGAAGGAGTACTGAATGCAGTTATGGAGCGAGATGGCTTCCATTTCTACTTGCCAGCAGCCACTAAGTAAGTCAAGGGAAGTGAAACCAGACTTATTCTCGCCAAGTGACTCCAGTAAAACTGTCAAGACTGATAATGGGAATCGATCGGGTACGGTGACAGAGTTTGCTTAACAATAGTCAACTACAGGTCTGAACTCACCTCCTTTTATGGGGTAATCTATATGCTGGGATATAAATTGGCTGAGTACC
>JAGKTI010003609.1:22386-38313 GCA_018397915.1 Birgus latro
AAATTGTTTTTAGCAGAGCGAAGAACAGACTTAGCACGATTCCGGGCAGAAATATATAAAAGGTGTGATTCAGGGGTGGGTTGGCTCCGGTACCTCTTATAGGCCCTCTCCTTGTTGCGGACAGCATTAGAACAAGCGTGATTAAACCAAGGCTTTCTTGCATTAGTCAGAGGATATGAGAAAGGAATGTATGCTTCCATGCCTGAGAGAATAACCTCCGTAACGCGCAAGGCACACTCAGATGGCTCCCGGCCATGGAAGCAATAATCATTCCATGGAAAATCAAAGAAGTACTGCCTGAGGGCCTCCCAATCTGCAGCTCCAAAGTGCCACAGGTGGCGTTTCTTTGGAGGGTCCACAGGCCGTACTGGAGCGATTGGACATGTTAAGGTAATAAGATTGTGATCGGAGGAGCCCAACGGAGAGAAAAGATGAACAGTGTAAGCAGAAGGATTAGTTGTTAGGAAAAGGTCAAGTATGTTGGAACTCTCTCCAAGGCGGTCAGGGATACGGGTAGGGTGCTGTACAAGCTGCTCTAGGTCATTAAGGATAGAAAAGATGTAGGCTTGTTCACCAGGTGAATCAGTTAAAGGAGAGGAGAGCCAAAGGTGGTGGTGAACATTGAAATCTCCTAGAATGGAGATTTCAGAGAAAGGAGAAATGGATAGAATGTGTTCCATCGTAGAAGTAAGATAGTCAAAGAATTTTTGATAGTCAGTAGAATTAGGAGATAAGTAAACAGCACAGATATATTTAGTCAGAGAATGACAGGAAAGCCGAAGCCAGAGAGCAGAGAATTCAGAAGAATCAAGTTCAGGAACACGAGAGCAAGATAGATCGTTGCGTACGTATACGCAACAGCCACCTTTGGCTTTGAAACGAGAATAGAGAAAGTAGGAGGATACAGAAAAGGGTTTGCTGTCAGTTGCCTCAGACAGCTGAGTCTCAGTGAGAAAGAGAAGGTGAGGTTTAGAGGAGAAGAGGTGGTGCTCAACAGCGTGAAAGTTAGAGGAAAGGCCGCGAATGTTACAGAAATAAAGGAGTGAGTCGGACAGTGGTTCCAGGCAGCTCTTAGAGTCGTCACCGGGAGAGGGGCGGATGGTGGGGGCATTTATGGTCCCCCCCCCCCCTGGGGACTCCGAGGCATGATTTTTATAAGCCAATTTGAAAATTGGAGCACTGGGGACATTTAGTGGGTAAAGATAACACAAATTATCCTCCAACATGGAACACAATGCTGACTAATAAGTTAAACCATTCACACAACGTGTCTCAGATAAGGTTAATACTTTCACTCCTTTTCGCACCCACAACACGGACAGACACTTTCGTGAATTTGTGCGGCAACAAAACTGTGCACTGTTTTGTAACTGCTGTTTTCATCTCCATGTGTTGCAAAATGTCATTCAGACTCTTTGAGGTAGTTAAATGAGATGTAGATGAGTCAACCGTTGTGTCACTGCTAGAGGGAGTCTGATGCGATACTGGTACTACAGTTTTCTGTGGAGAAGGAGTTATGGTACTCGTAGACTGTGTCATCGAATTTACCTGTGAAAGGACAAGGTCTGGGCCACTGACGTCCCTTTACTGTAATACTACCAATGGTGGGTATCAATTCAATAGAATGTTGAGCCACGGTGTTAGTGCCAGTAAAATATCTGCAGGATACCGGAGTTTGTTTGTGACATAAAACTTAGTTATGAAAGGTTGCAGTAATTCTTCAAGCTGTATTTCAAGAGTTACCTTGCCCTTCACATAAAACTCTGAGCCGTCAACACCACAGAGGCGAATGTCAGGCGGTCCAAAAATTCAGACCCGTTTGATCGTTTTAATTCTGTCTAGGAAGGATTCAGATATTAAGTTCGTCACAGAGTCCATGAAACTTGATCCAGGGACTCCTTCGCAATTACCTAAGAAAAATACACTTAAATGAGTCAGAGGACCAATCTGGCGTAAGGGGAGCTCAGAATTTTGTGTCATTATAGAGGAGTTCTTGGTTCTCGTGCGGGGTTTCCTCCGACTGTGTTGCTAAGGGCACGGCACTTGCTGGTAGAATGGTGACTAGTGCTGTGGTATATACCGTACGTCTTCCTGATTGATCGTGAAGGTGATCTACCATTACGCCCGTATCCTCGTTCATCTTCAAATCTTTTATAACAGTGAGCTACTCGTTGATAGAGCGTTTATAATACCAACAAACTGTATCTGGCACGACGCAAGAAATTCAATTTTCTTAATAAATAAAATAAAAATAAAAACAAAATAAGGGAGAACCCAACTCTGTTCATTTCGAGATGCCTGGACACACTACGTTTAAAAGACTGGAGATCATAGGCAATAAGAAATACAGACAGACTAAAACAGTTCCAGAGTTGACCTGTTGCATACATGAAGGACTGGGAGTAATGGTTAACGCTTGCATTAGAGAGCCAGACAGAAAAGGGATGAGAGTTTGCTGCCACGCCCGCTATAATGGTGGAGGGATGGAAACAGGCAGTTCAGAGGAGCAGTGGCCATTGAAGTAGCAATAGAAAACATATAAAGATGCAACAGTCCGGCGATGAGACAAAGGCAGAAGGGAACCAGTAATAGGAGTTAATGAGATGAAAAGCCTTTGACTCCACCTTGTTGAGAAGAGGAGCCTCTCCACACACAATAGTTGTACTCTACACAGAGGCGAATAAAACTCCCTCTATAAAGTCAACAACTGTGCAGGAGTAAAGAAGGCATGGAGTTGGTTTAGCACACCTAAACTCTTGGAAGCAGATGTCACAAGAGAGGTTACATGATCTTTCCTAGATAAATCCCAAGAATAAAACCCCAAGTGTGTTCAAAGATGATGCAGGATTGAGTTGGATATTGTGAAAAATTTGAGGACACTGCATAAGATTTTTTGACGGGTCGAAATGTGTAAGAACTGAGTTCTTGATGCATAAAAAACAACAAGATTACTTTTCCCCAATCAGAGATATAAGTTATGTTAGACATTAAGTGTGCCGTAGCCTCATCCCTTATTTGTTGAAGAGACTGCTGAGATGGACGCCGCGAGAAGCGAGAGGAAAGGTGAAGGGCGTAGTCATCAGCATACGAATAGACGGGATTAGAAGGTCGTTCATGAATAGAAAGAAGAGATTTAAGAGATTTGATGATAGGACGCAGCCCTGAGGAACACCACTGTTGATGGCTCTAGAAGAAGAACGGTGGCTGTCCACAACAGCAATACAGAATGACCAGAAAGGAAGCTAGAGATGAATGCACAGATAGAAGGATGGAAACCATAAGAAGGCAGTTTGAACATTAGAGATTTATGCCAGACTCGAACGAAAGCCTTTGAGATGTCAAGTGCAATGGCAAAACTTTCGCCATTTGAAAGGAGGATGACCAGGAGTCTAAAAGGAAGGAGAGAAGATCGCCAGTGGAGCGTCCCTGGCGGAACCCATACTGGCGATCATAAACAAAGCTTTATTTATTTATTTTTTAGAGAATAGCCCCCCAAACTTTAGAAATACAGGATGTCAAAGCAATTGGCCGCTAGTTAGAGGGCTTGGAACGGTTACCCTTCCTTGGGACAGGCTGAATGAGGGCAAACTCCCAGCAAGAAGGAAAAGTATATGTCACAGATAAAGGCAAAAGAGTTTACCTAAGAACGTGTAAGCACAAAAGCAGTTCTGGAGTACAATAGGCGGGACCCCATCAGGCCCATATGCCTTGTTATTGTTGAGGCCAACGATAGCAGAAAGTACATCAACTGAAGAATTTTTAATGTCAGTCATGAGGAAGTCAGAGGGAGGAAATGATGGAGGAACAGCACCGGACCCTTTTAAGGTGGAATTGGAAGAGAAAGTCTGAGCAAAACTTTCTCATTTTTCAGGAAAAGAAACAGCAAAGAATCAAAACTCCAGTAGTAAGGTAAACAGGGAAATGAGCCCACCCCCGGTCTTTGGTCGGGGACGTGTTTATTCCCTCTTTTTTCGCACTACTATCACATGGCCCACCGCGACCGAATGCTTGTGTGAGATTTTGGATGGTGCTCAAGCAGAGGTGGGCATGAGGGTGTTGAGTGCTCTGGCGCCTTATTGTACAAAGACATCGATGGACAGCGTTATTAGATGACACTCAGTGGGGAGGGTGGGAGCCAAGGCCAGGTGGTGAGGCCAGAAGGATTTAGTGTGTTGTGGCGTTGAGCGTCGATGGACGGTGATGGATCAGACGAGGTTATTCCAAGGTATGCGAGCTCGAGTCTTTGAGTCCATGGTAGGTTATCGTGGATATCGTTGATAACTTACAGGTGAGCCCGGGCCAAACGATTAGTCAAACACTTGGGAAGTACGAGTATATGTGAAGTCCCTCACCATCAGCTATTGCAGTGCAGAGTAAGGAAGGACTGTATTTGGTTTTGAGCAATTTAATTTCTAAAACATCATACAGTTTCCTTGACTCACTTGATTCCGGTTCCTCGACTCCCGAAACCCAGGCTTGGCAAACACTTTTAATACATCTTACGTATTCATATTTATTATGAAAAAAAAAACTTTTAAACCCAAGATTGATGGACTCATTACTCAGGCAAATTATTATCCTTTATAGAATTTTCATTTGCGATAGAGTAAAATCACCGGACATTGCAGAGGATGCCAGAACTCGTAGCTGTCAGGCAACTCTTTTTATGTGATTGTTAAGATTGCGTATAACCTTGTTGATGGTGTCCAGGGCTGCTTGGAAATTCTCAGTGGGGATGCATGAAGTCTTAATGTGTTCAAGTTTGGATACGTAGTATTCAGCAATGCATTGTACTCTTTCCATCTCACTGGTAATCTTAGCATCCACAGCCTAGTATTCGGTGTTGATAAACTAATTGAACCCATCTGCTCTGGACAGGCAGTGCTCGCGAATCCTGTGCAACTCTTACTTTCCACTGTTAAAGAGCTCCGTCTGACTTTCAATTTCTCCTTTACTCTTTCATCAGTTAATGCATTTTCCCTGATAAACATAATACTAAGTTCGTTCATTTGCGTCAGGTCTTCACGCAGTTGTTCTACAGCACTCGTAAATTCAGTCTGCTGCCTGTGGGTTTTTGTCTCTTATAGTTCGGTAGCTGCAGACCTCTCACCATCAACATCTTTCGGTACTAGAGATGAGCAACGTTAGCCATCCTCTTATAGGTAATATTGCTCATCACCCAGAATCGTAAATCCCACTCTTTCTGGTGTACCGAATCCTATTCCGAAGATGTTAACGCTCAGTCATTGAAGGTTGAAAATCAACTCACGCAGAATGTCTGAACAGGATAATTTCTTCACAGTAAAACCACAGAAAACGATTAAGCACAGATGACCGTAGATGGGGTACAGTAGGATGAGTTGAGAAGATTATAGTCCAAATAGTCAATCGAATTCCAGGGAAGGAGTAACATGTAATGATTCGAAGTACTAGCACAGTGTTTACGATGGTTTGTACCAGCAGGTCCAATGGGTTCCTGGACACTGTATCGAATCGAGCATCAATATACCACATTCTCTTTCCTTTGAAGACTGGTAGGGTGTCTCTCATGTATATCCTCCGAAAGGATGAAAGTTATGTTTATTCGCGAATGTTATCAAATTATATTGACTTAGTGCTTTATACGGAATGCTTAACATTTGAATGGATTAAAAAAAAAAACGAGGGGGGCTTTTCCAATATTCTGAGGTGAAGGTTTTAGGAAAAGACCTCTGTCATTTTTTTATTTATTTATTTGTTTTTTTTTACAATTAGGTAATAAAGAGTATCCTCCTTTTTTCTCCTCCATCGCTTAGTTATGTATTTGCAATTCTTTAGCTGTTTATCGTCCTATCTTTTATTTTTTTTTTTTTATCTTTTTAGTCGTTACCGGCTTCAGCAATGGAGCTAGCCCTGCCAGCGAGAGGTGAGGGCACCCGCTGCAGCAGGTAAATCCGCTGGAGAAAAGAGGAAGCCAATGTTTTTAGATAACTGCATAACCTGAATCTTACACAGTAAAGGGAACTCGTTTTCTGACTGTATCCATTTGTGTCTGAGTCTGTAGCACATGTGTCTCCAGTCTTTCTCAGATCGATCCTGAGGGAGACAGGTAGCTGATGATTAACGGCATTTTTTTTTTTTTAGCTTCTCGTTGTGACAGGTGCATTTTGTGTTCCATTTATTATAGAGAACAAATATTTCTTATGGTATTTTCATCGAATATTCCGAACCGCACAAGCTCGTCATTAACAGCCTGTGATTCATTAAACATATTCATGTTGCCAACGTGGAGCTCTAGAAATAATAGACGATGTCGGTCGAAAAGGTCATTTGGATCTGATGGGAGAATAACGGAGGTTCTACACCCTTCACTTGTCTTAAAGTATTGCTCGATGTCAGGTAAACTACTTCGATGTGTTTAACAAATAATGTAGATACCATATATTGGTTTTATAATGTTTCTGTATTTACTTCCGTTTGTTCCTTTGATGGTACTATTCTGTATTTAAGCTGGATTAATTTTGCTTTCACCATAATTTACAAGTATTATAGTCCTTATCTAATATCTGTCCAGGTTCTTTTAAGGTCAGCAGTGTCCACAATCAATCCGTGCCTTGATAAGTTGTATTTTTCTTCGACATCTGTCACGACCACCCAGTGTAAATCTTAAACCATCCTCACTAGGTTTTATACGATATGCATGATCATAAACCCTCGGATGTGTCCCTAGTACTCATAAGTCCTGTTGCGGCAACCTTCACAACTTTAAAACTTTATTTAGCTGAGGTGAAAATATGAGTTGAGGTTGGGAGTTGAGACTGGACAGCAGAAGTTGACGTTGTGGTGCTTGAATGGCTAGGACTATTTCTTCATTCAGCGGTATTAGAAGTTTAGCATTTTTTTACCCGTCCATTTTAACAAATCCCACATTTCGAAACTGCTTTTTATTTTTTCTCTCTCAGATTAACGAGATCAATATTTTCTTAAATACTGACATAAGTAATTTATTTATAAAGGAAAGAAATCTGCGGTCCCATTCGCGGGAACAAATGATCCTGTTTGCTGCAACCTACAGTCCTATATCCTGTAATGAACAGTCCGGTTTGCTGCAGCCTACAGTCCTGTTTCATGTAATATACAGTCCTATTTGCTAGTCTTGTTTGTCCTGATTGGTGTACCCCTTCAGTCCCGATTGTGCAACGTACGATCCTCTAACCATGCTTCGGGGTATTATAGTTCAACATCTCCTCATCATAAAAAGCTACCAATAACTTCTTCACCGCCCATATCTCTCAGTCTGTATGCTAATGGTTCTGTCTTTAAGTCCTCTGATACGACGAACACTTCAGTGGTAAACTTGGGAAAGATAACCTTTACGGGCCTGATATTAATAGAATTTGAGCCTTCGAGTGGCGTCATTCCATTCCTCCTGTGATAGCTGGAGTTACAGTTTTCATTTAATGGAGGAAGGATATCAGTCCACTTCATTATTTTGTTGTGGGTAAAAGTACATCCACATTTAAGATTGTAAAGTTCTTTTGATACGTTCAGCGACTTGAGCTTTCGTTTCATTCTCGATTGCAAACAATAAATTCTGTGCTTTATCAATGGGTCTTGCGTTGTCTTTTTGATATTCTCAAACCTTTATCTGTTTACAGTTTTCTTGGGACTGTTTCTAAAAATCGCTGACAGTGATTTACTCGTGAACGCGAGTCACTTATAAATAACTGAGGCAGAGCAGACATCCCCTTCACCCTTTTCACCATCTTCGGTGATGAGAATATTGTTATGACTGATACTCTGGTGGCTTTCTTGAAATAGACAAGACTGATTGGAATGTTGTGACATTTTTATTTTTCGGGGTTATGAGTTTTATCTGCTGTAAATATACAGTTGTTCACTTTAATTAGGGTTGGCAGGTGATGTACTTGGAATAATACCTGCTTCTGACGATCATATCTCTCATACTGATGTCCCTTATATTAAACCACGTGCCTCGTCTGACAGTCACCAGTTGATGAGTGCAAGTGTGCAGTAAAGAGAGGCTTGAGGACTGTTTCAGTCGATGGTTTTCTGCCTGAAGCCTACATATGTGAATGTTTTGCTTCTGGTTAAGTTTTCTTAATTAGGGTCTCCGGTTGACGTATATGTGATAGTCCCTGATTCATTTGGTCTCTGTTTCATATATTGATGTCCCTGTATTAATACATGTGCCTCGCCAGACAGTCAGCAGATGATGAGTGCAGATGTGTAATGTAACGAGGCTTCACACATTTGTAGTCGATGCTGTTCTGTTGGTCGACGTGTTGTGCCCAATACTGAAGGCATGACGTGACTATTTAGGTACGTGTAGCTTTTAATACCTTTAGGCTTTAGAATTTGTAAGTAGGGTTTATCAGTGTCATGTTCCTAAATTTGGTTTTATTTTTCATTATAGATTAGTTAATGGTATCATTTAGAAAAAGATAACAAAAAGAGAGAGACCATTTCACTCTATATTCCCATTAAGGACGCTGTATTTGTGTTGTTCCCGTACACTGTCCATACAAGATATTCCACCTCATAGGCTTTTTCCCCTATAACAAATAACACCATGACAGTCTGTAATGTATGTCACAGTACTGTCAAGCACCTCGAAGGCCAAGAAAAGACAGCGAGACCTTGGAAGAATACCAGCAAGATTCTCCCTAGTCCTGAGTACTTAACAACGACAAGGACAAGCAGGAATGTAAGCTATGCAGAGTGAGTGTCTACAGTCTAAAAGCTCATGAGAAAACTAACAAACATCATCACTACAATTGTTAAAAAATGAGGCATGGTGTCGATGACGCACTTAAGGCATACTGCTATGAACAGTAAAGCAGTAGATCAACAGGCGTTCATCACTAGGAATATGATGGTGGAGGTTATCCATTGAGTAAAAGAACAACGTTGGAAGAACTTGAAGCTCTCCATCTGACTCCACGTCGAGTTCTATAAGAAAACACCAAAAGGAGAAAAACAGCTTATAGAAAACTAGTTCAACGGCCGGTCTATGACACCGATAACCCACCATTCTCAGCTCGAGGAAGCGATCACAATCATAACCGAGATGACTGATGAAAAAGCAGGGAAGTTCACGCACGAACAGTCAGGGTGGACTGTAAGTAAACTCTTTGGGTTTGAGATTAAAATTGCTCGGTATGAACCACTGAAAACTCCGTCATACAGTCCAACAACCTCAAAGTATCAGAAGTTCAGAACACTATTTACAATCTCGATAACCTGCAAAATAATTATCAAGTACATTAAATGATGCATTGTTCGTGCAGGATGTCTAGATCAGAAGAACCCTCAAAGGATCTCAGTCAGAAAGAGACGGAGAAGTATAATTGGAATTACATACTCTTCCCATCTGAAATAAAATTCATTAACAGATTTGAGGGGCAGAACACGTACTCGTATCAGTCAACGTGTACAGCTTAGACGATGATGGAATGTTGTTCCCACGCAGTCACTAAACTTGAAAAAGGGGAAACACATAAATCTGCTTCTCATATCAAACCATGAAACAAGACACTATTTCCTTATGCAGGATTTCCGTCCATTCATCGATAAATGCCATAAGGACAGAACCTTCTCTTCTTCATACTGCCTACACAGTTTCTACAAGCAGGAATTACTAGAGAAGCACAAGCCAAGCCGTATAGTTTTCGTCCATCTGTGAAGCTGGAATTAGCTTAAGGTCCATTAAAATTTCATCCATCCATCATCAAATCCTATGTCGCCCCACAGAGAAGCGTAGGAACCCGGGGCTCGGGAAGTTGGTCCTGACATTTAAGATGAGAGTGACCAGCCTCACTCATTCCCGAGTGGCATTACGTGAGCACTAAACCCCAACCACCCCTTGGATATAAACTTTGACTGGGTCAGTCCAATTAGAGCGCCGTAATTACCCGCTAAACCACCAGTTGCAAAAAATTTGGTTATATGTTCACCACCCAGCGTAGTGAATTGTTTCCCTGTGGACAGGAATCCATTTGGCTTGTCACTTAGAGTCACCCATAGGCAGAAGGACGAGGAGAGAATGAAGGAAAGAAAGACAGAAGAGGGAGTGTAAAGTCACCCATAACCATAATAAAGAAATTCATCATCCATTTCTTATTTGTACTGACGTTGAAAGTACTCTGGAAAAAATCCACTCAGTCCAGCCAGATCCTACACCATGGACATGCAAGTGCATCACCCGGATAGCTGGTGCTTCTGTACGACATGCAGTGAAAGCAATGCACGTTGGATCCAAGCTTGAGACCTGATATGGAGCCGATTCCTCTAAAATATTCGTGAGGTACAGTACCTCACCGGAGAAAGTGGGGAAAAATATGAATTAATGAAAGGAACACGCCGATGGCTTTACCTGAAGAAGAGATGACCCGCTACAGGGACGCGAGCAAGTGCTACATCTGCAATGGTGGATTCCTGAGAAAGATGAAAAGAGGAGAGACCACAACCCTCTCACTGGACAATACAGAAGAAACGAAACTACTGAAGGCTGTTCCTGTCCTCGACAGGCATCCACCATGAAATCACTCATAACCTATCCACAGGAGTATCCTGAGGGAATGAGCTTTATGTGACATCCTGACACGAACAAGCGTTTGACAGATGCTGAAAACTGAGGGTTTACAGAGCACTATAACTCTCTGAGAGAGTTTCAGCTGTGCTAGTCCCCTTACTCACCTTTTCGGATTTTTTGAAAACTATGATACGGAGATGTATGGAATCAGACAGCAGTAAACGCTATGAAGGGAAAACAGCCATCAGGATGCCATATTCAGATCTAGCGTTCAAGACAGTGGCCCAGGTAAAGTTCCCAGTGGAAAAATCACTCTGCTCAAAGTGAGTTACCAAAATCCAGAAGTACAGCCAGCGGATGGGTACCGGTATAGATTCAGCTGGCTGAGGACATCGTAAATAAAGCTGTATCAGACATTAGTTTCCTCAACAAACAATGTGAAAGCACTGAAGTCAGTGCTGGACAAACAGTTTGACTGGAGGTATCACAGTCGAAGCCGAAAAACCAAGGTATGTTTTTGTAGGATTTCAAACGAATAGGAAGGACGATCAGAAACAAAATACAGTTACATTGTATTTACAGCAGTGAAATACCCTACAGCAGTGAGATACCCTGACATGGAGCTTGACCTAGATTTCTAAGAGAAAATCTTTACTAGAACATATAAAATGGTTATCAACAGCTATAATCACGTTATCCACTGAGAGGGCTGCCCCATCTCATTGATCGAATATAAGAAATTGTATCCGCATTTTCCCTTGGATATTGGTAGGCAGTCCGAGAAACTTAAAAATGCCATCACCAACATCAGGATTAAAGCAAAAATAAAAATTATATTTATGCCCTCATCCTCTCTGAACGTGTCGTGAGATTAGAATCGAATGGCGAAAAATTTAATACCATCCAGTAACGTACGATCCACCACCGCCCATCCACGCTTTGCACCACGACATCCTAAACCCTCCTTAGGCTGACACCCGCTACTGAACCTTATCCAATAACTGTCCATCGCCGGCGTTATACAACAAACGCCAGAGCACTCAACACCCTCACACCCACCTCCGCTTGAGCACCACCCAAACTCAACAGATATCTCCCACCCCCTCAAAGCAGTACGTAAAATTATGAGAGTAATAGGGAAAACGAGGGGATGATCACGCCCCCGACCGATGGGAGACTGTGGACTCCTACCCCCGTTATCCGTACTGTTAACTCTCCGTTCCCTATAGTCCTCTTCCTTTATGGCAATCCTCCCATTTCCTAGTGTAAACCTCTCTTTTTTTTCTTTTTCTCAGAGGATAGAGGCCTAAATCTCTTTATCGGAAACCATTTTTGTGAGATGAAGCATAGTTCTCTCCATATCTGCACTATCGCTGTCCTCCCATTCCTCCATACTCCCACCCCACCCCTCTGTTTTTTTTTTTTTTTTTCAATATAGAAGCTCAAATCTTTTTTACTGGACTCGCATTTTTAGGGATGAAGTATCGATTGCCAATAAAATGTTAGTGACGAGGCGGAGTTATGAAGCGAAACCGAAGCGGCGGAAGCGGGGACACTGAAAATACGAAATGGCACGAACTGTAATGTATGGTCACGAAAAAATTATTCTGCACTCTTGCCTCTGATGCCGTTCGCAATGATCACTGTGACAGAAGCCATGATGGCCTGGTGTGATGCACTGTGAAACTAATACATTTTCTGTACCTCGTGTAGTAGTAAGTGGTTTGTAGTATTAAACAGTTAGTAGTAGAAGTAGTAGTAGTAGTAGCAGTAATAACAGTTGCATCTCCAGGCTCATCTGAATGTTAACTAAATGGTCTACTAGCCGGGGAGTTGTCCTTCTTTTGCAGTCCACCATCCTCCTTTCGCTGAACAGGGATGGGGTACAGGTATGTTTGTATACCTGTGCAGGGAGCCGCCCGATCATATCAGTGCCACCGAGTGAAGGTGTTTTTCTCTAGCAGTAAAACAGGTAATAAACAGAGTAATATATAAAGTGACAGAAAGAAACCCCAGAAACAGCATACCATTGCAGAATTCAGTGATCCTACCCACACACACGTACTGTATGAATGTCTGGTAGGCCTAGTCAGGAAATCAGGTGTTGTATGAGAGTTTGTTACGTTTATACAATATAAGCTGCAACATCGCTGTTCAAATAATCATTTTAGGAAACTGTATTTGATAAAAAGTATGACTGCAATAGTTACGTGACAGGACCACAAGTACACACCACGCAAAGCCAATTTGTATCATAGTAGTGATAAAATATTGTGCACAGGTAATTGAGTTGGTGTAATGAAGGCAATGAGCCAGGAAACAAGCTATGTTATATTTTTATTACGCCACACACGATATGAATTGTAGGCTGACTGGTAATGTGTGATACTGAATATTATTTAATACTCTCATTCACACTTGGTTGATTAAAATTACGTGGTGTTAACAAGAATATAATACTAGAATTGTCCCAACTACGGAACATAGGAGAGTTTCTGGCGATGTACATTTTCCCTCTTAGGCTCCTATGACTCGCTCTCGGCTCAATAAAAGCGTTTGGCTGATATACTCAAATTGCTTTACCCATGAGAGAATTCAGACTTTCATCAGACATGTTGTGTTGCCTGAACGCAATGTTATCAAATGAGCTGGGAATTTATATACTCTACATTGGGTTGGGCTTCGGATCAAACAGCAGGACTTGTGGTTATTCCTGTCATTCAGCGATTCTTTTGTTGTAAGCACCACTTGGCTGTGAATGATGCTTCGGATTCTCATTTCTTTTAAATATAATCTGGATATAGTTTTTGCAGTTTAATATACACATGGTTAAGTATAATCTGTATCATGAAATACACTAAGCACGTTGTAATAACCACAAGTTAACCCGCCGAGTCCCGACCGGTTTTTTACCCAGCCTTCCCCCAGATCCCGACCGATTTTCGACTTTTTTTTTTTTTTGGCTGAAACCTTCGCTTTTGGTGAGAAACATCGAAAATTCATAGAGAAATCGCGATCTTGAGGTAAAAAAAATGTTGATACAGGTGTCACTCAACCTTACATTTTCCTTCTTTTTCAAGGTACCTGGCTAAGAAAACGAACTATGGAAGGGTTGACTAATTCAAGCCCATTTAAATTACGTATTTATTTCATTTATTTGGAACGAAATTATGTGTAGTAAAAGTCTATAATGGTTTTCACACAATAATATAGGCATTTTAAGCATTGTTCACTTACCCAAAACCCCAGTATATGGCACCTTCCTTTACGACATTACCACCTCATCACTTCTGTTTGTTTCTACCTCTAGCTTCTTTGTTTCTTTGTCCTCCACCTCAGGAATCATTTTCACCGTTAATTTCGTCATTAGAGAGACAGTGGGCAACACACCTTTACCGGCCAGCTTACTGCTAACAGGTGAATTGCCCAGTGTGGGGGGGAGGGGGGTTAGGTGGGGCCAGGCAGTATCCCCGCTTGAAAGCAGGTAGAGGAAGGTCTCCCACATATGCCTACCAAAAATCACCTGCGAATGTTGAAAAATGTGCACACAATGGGCCTTGCAATTGCGTGACGTACGGTGTACATCGTTGGGTCTGTCCGCGGAAAAAAGTTGCGACGTACACCGTACGTCGATAGGACTCGGCGGGTTAAATAGCAGCTCAGGAGGTCAGGACGAACTACATGCACCAATACTGCTAGGAGTACGAGTATATAGGGAACAATACAACAACGTACTTATCGGTCTTTTCGAGGCTGTTAGTTGTAGGATAGCCTTTAACTAAGGTAACTTGTCTCTGAGTTGAAGATAATGAAAGAAATACAGGAATGCTGCCTTCACACTCAGCAAACCCCGCAGGAAAAAGTGAGACGGATTACCATGCAGTGAGAAAAACCTTCTTGGAAATGTCTTAATAAAGGGTGAATGGATAATTAAGTTCTACACTCTATTCTACACTAAGTTAACCATGGGTGTTATCTAATTGCATGGTCCGGTGTGTCACGCTAACTGAGGTAAATTTTTAGTGGCCGTACACTGGTGAGCCACAAAGCAGTGTTCTGGGTGGCATGGGAGGCTTCGTGGCCCTTCTTCCTTAGCGATTTATATTTTCTTGTATCCTATTTATATACTTTTAATACGACATAGTTTGCATCAGTAACATACGACAGGAGAATGGAATGTAATGTTCAGAATTAAGCGCTAAAGAGAAGGTGTTACGAAAGCATACAATTTATAACACATTCTTCCTTAGCAATATCTCTTCCATTTACTTGCATGCTGTTTTTATAGTTTTGATATCGACATAATTTGTATCAGCAGCACGTGAGAGTATATTCAGGTGTAATGTGCAGAATAAGGTGGTAAGGAAAAGGCATTACGAAACTCCAAAATCCACTTCGAATGCAACCCCTATTACTTTGTTTATTAGCGACATGCCTCTTAACACTTCTCCTTTGCTGTTTCTCTAATTTTAATACAGATACAGTTTCCATCAAAAAAAACCAGAGGAAATTTTACGCGTTACGTTCAGAATTAGTTGGCAGGGAAAAGGTGTTATGAAATCTCGAAAGTCACTCAGAATACGACTCCTAGTTTCTGTACTCGTGTCCTTATCATTGATTGCAGGGAAGACGTAGTCAGCAGCTACACGCTGAACACCTGTCTTCATTGTACTCGGAGCTTTATTGGGAAGGAAGGAAGTATGTAAAACTATCACCAAACCATAACCTGACTATATGGCAGTAGGTTTAAGGAAGTGAGAGAAATAATTAAGTTAAATGTAGGATCTGAAGAACAGTAAGAAAAGTGATAATACTGGAAATAGACACAGTGGGAGAGTCACCTACAATAGGATATCAGCGAGCTGTGGGAACCAAC
This sequence comes from Birgus latro, assembly GCA_018397915.1. Taxonomy (NCBI): domain Eukaryota; kingdom Metazoa; phylum Arthropoda; class Malacostraca; order Decapoda; family Coenobitidae; genus Birgus; species Birgus latro. The sequence continues at coordinate 37,797 of JAGKTI010003609.1, forward strand.
GTCGTGAGGAAAGGAAGGGGAACGCTGAGAGACGTTGTTTGAGTGTAGACGGGCAATCAAAAAAAAAAAGGTGTATGGCAGTTACAGTGTGAATAGAGGGTCTGAGGGTCATGGCTCATTATATGACCACGAGTGACTTGGGTATGACCTACGCAAAGACGAGCAACGATAGTCTCCCATCGACGATCGGGGTGGGTTGATATGTGCCAGGAAGAACTGAGGGTTTAACGTTATGATGTTTGTTGTTTGTTATCCTGCAGGTCCCATGAGGATCGCCAACGTCCATGGTAAGGAGATTTGCTAGAACACATGAAAAGCAGTTCATAATGACACAGGTATCCGTACAGTTTAGCAATATATTAAACACCAGACAACAGGTCTTCGTTTGGTGTGACACCTTGGCTAATCCCCTCCCCCCTCCCCCAGCCAGTGGTATGGTAGGGATGGAAAGTGAGCAGAAGCTGAGAGAGAGAGAGAGAGAGAGAGAGAGAGAGAGAGAGAGAGAGAGAGAGAGAGA
>JAGKTI010003609.1:38413-56263 GCA_018397915.1 Birgus latro
CTGGGAGTGTGGGGCAGTGAGGGAGTGGGAGTGAGGGAGAGTGGGGCAGTGAGGGAGTGGGAGTCAGGGAGAGTGGGAGAGGGAGAGATTGCTGGGACAGTGGGACATGGAGTGAGTGGGAAGGTGGGACAGTATTAAAGTGAGTGGGATAGTGAGTGTTAGGAAGAGTGGGAAAGTGATGAGTTGGCGAGTGAGAGTGAGTGGGAGATTGAGAAAAAGAGAGTGAGTGGGATACTGGGAGAATGAGAGAGTGGGAGACTGAGTGAGTAGGAAAGTGAAAGAGTGGGAGAGTGGAAGAATGAGTGAGTGGGAAAATGAGTATTTGGAAGAGGAGAGAAAGATCGCCGCACCCCCAGCACAAAACATCCATACACCACAAACGATGGCTGTTGCATTACCGAGCTAGGAATACAAGAGCTGTACTGATCGTGATGTGGTTAAAACAGCCTGTAGGGTATAATGCCAATCCATTTCATGTGTACCTATTATATTCTGGGGATGAAACACCACTATAAAGAGTACTGTATATTTTGCCGTACGACACTCACACGAACTTTCCTGGCACATCATAAACTGGTGAATTATTTGTAAATGATCTTAACCAGTTTACAGGCTGCGCTTTTCTATATTTCATTTAAATATCATCACATACCGACTTGTTTTTCGTTGTCACGAAAAGAATCACTAATTTGACAGTCCAGCGTTTGGTGAGTATATACGGCAAACGTATATATAGGCAATCTTATATATATAGGCAACTCATAATTGGTAGCGTTGGATGGGAAGTGTCACGAATTTTCTACATTGTAACGTTATTGACATCGTCCCATAAATCTGAATTGTCTGTTTGGCGCGGTAGCCGTTATACGCCGGCGCGCGCACCTTCCACGCTCGTCGCGCCGCCGATTCAAATGAGAGCTCAGTCTGCCTGTAGACACGGCGCGACGCGGGACGCCTTTCTAGGCTTTTGTGCTTTCTTAGCGGTTTCAGATTTCAGCTTGTATTGGCGTGTCTCCTGCAGCTCCCACCCACTTTGGTGATCGTCACAGCAGATCTGTTTCATCCATACCGATTAGTATTTTCTGGTTTTTCCTAGGCTTAAGCTTTTTTGAAATATTTAGCTGTTTGTCTGAGTGAGTGCATTTCTTTCATTTGATTTGAATTGGAGTCATGTAACGTAAATTTATTTGCTTGTATTCAATAAATTTACAGTTCGTTTTCTTGAGCTTTGTTAAGTGTAACAGTCGTGTTTAATTTTCCCACTTATTTAATATAGTTTTGCTACTCCACGTTAGCACAACTTTTTGTATTAAATCACGACTGGTACTTAGGCCAGCTTTTGGCATTAATCCTTAAATCCGTTGTGCTAGCTAGGAGCTTGGCTCAGCCAAGATCCTGTTATCTTTATTATTATCATTTTTTTATTGTTGGGGGGAGAAACTAACTTTCTTAGAGGCCAACGGTACAATATCGCAGCCTAATAGAGCGTCTAGTCTCTGCTGCGTACCGTTGAGAAAGTCTATAAATTCTCGACTCTAGAGAATTGGCGAAGTGAGCCAGCATAGAGTGAAATCGCTGCTCGATTTCACAAGTCTATTCTCTCTCAGTAAATGACTCGATAGTCATTCTTAGCACACATAGCTATATATTGTGTACACGAGTTATACAATATCTTTACCCCTTTGAAAAACGTAAATTTCCCCTGACACCTGGCGACCTCACGCCAGGATATAAAGCTAAATTTCCCCTGACAGTGAAGAGTATGTATGAGGGTGCTAAGGCTGCAGTGCGTGTGGATGGCAAACTGAGTGAATCTTTCCATTTGAAGGTTGGATTGAAACAAGGATGTGTCTTGTCTCCATGGTTGTTCAATCTGTATATGGATGGGGCTATAAAAGAGATACAAGGTCGGGCAGTGGATGTTGGAGTGGCCCTAGTGAGAGAAGGCAGTGTGTGGAAACTCCCCGTACTGTTGTTTGCAGATGATACTGTGTTGTTGAGTGAAAACGAAGGGGAGCTGCAAGGCTTGGTAGATGAGTTTGGGAGAGTGTGTAAGAAACGGAATCTAAAGGTGAATGTGGGGAAGAGTAAAGTGATGGTCTTCAAGAGAAGTGAAGCCAGTGAGTGTACAGTGAGACTGGATGGGAAGGAAATGGAGAATGTGAGTGAATTTAAGTACTTGGGCAGTGTGATGAGTAAGGATGGTAGTCTGAAGGGTGAAGTGCTCGAAAGGGTACAGCAGGGAAGAAAGGTTGCTGGTTCGTTGAAAGCAGTGATAAGAAACAGGGAGGTGAGCATGGAAGTGAAAAAGCTGTTACATGACACTATTGTGATACCAACTCTGACATATGGAAGTGAAGCTTGGACCTTGTTGGAAGGACAGAAGTCAAGAGTGAGAGCAGTGGAAATGAGTTATTTGAGAGGAGCATGTGGAGTCACATGGAGAGGCAGACTAACAAATGAGGAAATGAAGGAACGTTGTGGTGTGGTTGAGGACGTGATGGGAAGCGTTAGGAGAAACACGTTAAGGTGGTTTGGGCATGTGGAGAGGATGGAGAGTGAAAGATTGACGAGGAGAGTGTATGTGAGTGAGGTGGAGGGAGCGAGAGGGAGGGGGAGGCCGAGGATGGGATGGAGTGGAGAGGTATATGAGAGAGGGGGGTGTGAGTTGGGAGCGTGGTAGTGAAATGGCAGAGGACAGAGTGACATGGAGGCGATTTGTTTGTGGCCACCCCGTTCGGGATTGAGGCGTCTGGCGATAGATAGATAGATAGTAAAGTCCCCATAAATGAGTACAGACAAAAATCCATGCAGACAGTCTTAGGGAAACACATTCAAGCAGTCTTACACGCATCAAGCTCAGAAGAACTTTAAATACGTACAGATAAATGTACAGTCGTGTTCATAAGTAAGGCTACACACCTTCTCGTGTTGTCTACAGCGAGTGGCCATTGCTGGTTGGAGATGAAACTGTTTCATTACCGCCTAGTTCAATGATCATCAGTGCACCGGGCAAGTTCCACATCACACCAGGAGTGCTCAGTACAATGAAGTACAAGGGATTATGTATATCCGTACTTATGAACGCGCCTGTACATACATAGCAATCATATACACAAGTTGATATTGGGAAATTTATAAAAACAGTCCCATCATCCACGCTTCCGCCTGATTAACTCAGTGTTGCCAGTCTTCCCTACCAGAGTAATAAGACTTCCGAAGGTATCGACTCATGAAGGCGAAATATCCACAAGTGAGGGGTAGATGGGGCAGTGTGAAGGAGTGCAGGGATGAGGATGAGGAAAATGTAGTGATGCTACAGGTAAGAGAAAAAAGTTATGTACTGTATTTGTACAACTATATTTAACAATAACAACTCTGTAAAAAAATAATAATAATAATAAGCACAGAAAAAATCTATCAGTCGCCACCAGTACGACTCCAATTCTTATCATTTGTGGTATAATGAAGAAAGTATAGCTTATCTGATGTCTCGTCTCCCTTGCACCTGCTCCTTATTTAAGTGTAACATCATATCATTAGTACAATACAAATCTAATCTGCTTTCTTAGTGTATGTGCTCTTACAGTATAATAGTTTACACCTAAAAATATGCTTTCCATTATTTACAGTTTCTAATAATGAATGTTTAAACAATGATACGGTCTCTCGTATGTATGTAAGAAGTCACTTTACGTTACCTAATTCCTCGCTTTGCCAGACATTCAAGCAGCATGTCTGTGTGGGTAAGATTACTACAGGGTAACTGTATGCTGCTTAGAGAGTTCCTTTATATCATTATCCTGTTTAGTAATACAAGAGGTACAGAAAGCATGTTAATTTCACTGTCCATTCACATTAACTTGGCAGAGGTTTTCATTCTTTTGCAACCTATACTCTCGAAGCTCAGTGGCAGAATAAGTCATACGGTTCTGCACCCTTTCCATTTCCTCGTATCTAGCACCTGTGGTAATTAAAGTACGGTATTCAAGATGGGGAAATGGCAGTTTTACACCCAGATAAAGTGAACACAGTATAATATTGGCTTTTGTCACACTGCGAATGATATGAAAGATATGAGTTGATTTTTTTTCCTCTATGTATTTCAGTACGTGTTATTGGGTATTTTCAGTGTTCCCGTGTCTGTTATTCGGCTCACGCTTCAAAACTCCACCACGTCGCTAGCATTATATTGGCAATCGATACTTCATCTCTCAAAAAGGGTTTCCGATAAAAGGTTCTGGAACTCTATATTGTGAAAGGCTAAAACAAAATAAAACTCCTATACACTGGAACGGGTGAATAGGCAGCGTGTATACAGGAAAAGAACTACCAGAATGCTTCGTTTCTCAAATAGGGTTTCCAGTAAAGGGATTTGGGGCCTCTATACTCAGAAAAACAAAATACTCTTACTGAGGAATGGAATAATAGCCATAGTCCAAAGGGGAAAAAAAACTCCAATGTACATAAACTTTTTTTTAACTGTTTCACCACAATGCATAGACGAAAAAGACTAAGGTACGTAGTTTTTTTTCTACAGGTTTATCACAGTGCCTTATTATTACCTACGCCAAGGAAGTTATGTTTTCACCCCTGTCCGTTTGTTGGTTGGTTGGTTGGCTGGTTTGTGAGCAAGATTACACAAAAACTACTGGACGGATTTCCACGAAACTTGGTAGAAGAATGGGCCTTGGCCCAGAATAGACTCCATTAAATTTTGGTGCGGATCCGGATAAAGGTGCGGATCCAGGATTTTTTTTTTAATTTTCACTTTCTTTAACATTGCGAAATAGGGCGATTTTCGACATTTTCGTAAATTTTTCAGTGAATATTGCATGGATCTTGATGAAAAAATCAGGAATATTTAGGATGTTGGTATCTAAGAATGCGTACAGTTTGACGCGGATCCATATAAAATTCCGATCAAGTGGATTTAAATATGCTTTTATAGGGGGGCAGTCTTTTTCCAGCTGCATGTTGGGCCTTGGCGGAGGTATGCGCTCTACTGAATGCCATTCTAGTTGTAGTATATTCTTGATGCCTGCGGAGAATTTTACTCAGCTGAAGAAATACGTCTCACAAGGGGCTGGTGAAAGCTGCATCTAACCCCCTACTTTGAGTCTCTCTGAGCTGAGTGAAATCGTCTGAAGGCCTCAAGAATATGTCGTGGGAGGGAAGTTGCTTGACACCTTCAGCCAGAGGACTTTAAAATGGCTAGGTTGTTGCTGTTGTTGTTGTTGTTGTTGCTGCTGTCGTCACATATTAATCTGGACGTGAACCTTGTGGACTTAGGCTGATCTCTCTCTCTCTCTCTCTCTCTCTCTCTCTCTCTCTCTCTCTCTCTCTCTCTCTCTCTCTCTCTCTCTGAAAGCACATAGAACGCACTAAGAACATACACGAACACAAACACATTCACAAAACATACGACCACACATACGATCACACACACATACGAACACAAATACACACACGAAGACAAACACACACACTTACAAACACATTCGAACACAAACACATACGCTCACACACACACACGTATGAACACACACAACACACGAACACATACACATACGAACACGCACACACGAACACACACGAACTCACATGCATACGAACGCACACACATGAACACATACACACGAACACATGCGGATCTTGGACAAGCACGCACACACGCGCGCACGACCACGCACACAAACACGAAAACAAGAAAACACACGAACACGCACTCCCAAACATACACACACACACACACACACACACACGAACACACACTCACGAGACACAAATACACGCACACAAACACACATGAGCACACGCACACGAACATACATCACGAACACATGATGACGCACAGGAATACATACACACATACAAACACGAATACACATACAAGCACACATACAAATACATACAGACGAACACACGAAAGCTCTCTCTCTCTCACTCTCTCTCATTTCACGGGGTTGCGAGAACTACATCAGACCGTGGCCATTCCGCTTAAAGCCCCTCTCTCTCTCTACCTCCTTCCCTTCCCTCCCTCCTGCCTCTCCCGTCCCTCCCTACCTGCCTCCTTCCATCTTTCTCTCCCTGCCTCCTCCTCCTCCCTCCTTCAACGATCCTCACCTCCCTCCTCATATTTCTCTCTCCCTCTCTCCCTCCTCGCCTCCCTCCACCCTTCCTCCCTTTCTTCTCAAATCCCTCCCTTCCTTCCTCCCCATTTGCTCCATCTAGATATTTGCCTTCACCAAGGAGGTTATGTTTTCACCCCTGTCCGTTTGTTTGTTGGTTGGTTGGTTTGTGAGCAAGATTACACAAAAACTACTGGACGGATTTCCACGAAACTTGGTAGAAGAATGGGCCATGGCCCTGAATAGACACCTATAAATTTTGGTGTGGATCCGGATAAAGGTGTGGAGCCAGGATTTTTTTTTTCACCTTCAATATTGAAAGATAGGGCGTTTTTCGACATTTTCGTAAATTTTTCAGTTAATATTGCATGGATCTTGATAAAAAAAAAAAAAAATCAGGCATATTTAGGATGTTGGTATCTACGATTGTTTACAGTTTGGCGCGGATCCATATAAAATTGCGGATCTAGCGGATTTAAATATGCTTTTATAGAGGGTAGTCTTATTCCAGCTGCATGTTGGGCCTTGGCGGAAGTATGCGCTCTACTGAGTGCCATTCTAATTCTATAAGTATCTGTAGTTCTTTGAATTTATCTTGTCCTATATTTTCGTCCTTTTTTATTACATTTCCCGCAGCTTCGAGACAAAAGAAGGTAAAGCTACTGATCATCATCCTTAAAACATCACCTCCTCGTGACTAGCAACACACACTAGTGCTAATCTAAGGTTACAACACAGCACCTGTGATGGGGAGATGACAACTTTGGATCATGTGTTAGAGTAAAAAGAGTATAGCCCCAAATCCCCAGCTAAACACATCCGTTGCTGAATCATGCGAAAATCCAACTACTTCCCTGTCACTAGATCACGGGGAATAAAGCAGTGGTGCAATGTTGTTGTGAAATTAATGTTATTTATTCTTCATGGGCTAATAAAGTGTAGAGTATAGTTTTTCCTTGCAGTCTTTCTAATGAATTTTCCATGACAGATCTATGTTGCATGGTGATCCCTCTTACTGTTTCCTGCCGGCTTCGACTGGAGGGTTTGGGGGGTAGGTACTGGAAGCCTTCTTGCTTACCTCTACTTTTCTGTAGCTTTTCGGTATCATAACTAAAGCCTTTCTCTGTAACGAAGAGCCCCGAAGGGACTATTAGGTCTGCTGCTGATTACTTTCCCTTATACTCCTTCCCAAACTTCCTCCTCCCAGTATTCCCCCCTTCTTTCCCTATGTTCCTCTTTCCCTCCTTATATTCCTATTTCCCTTCCTCGCCACTTCATAACTCTCCCTCCCTACTTGCCTCCCTTCCCTCCCACCCTCCATTCCCACATCCTCCCTCTCTCCCTCCCTTCCCTCTCTCCCAGCCTTTCTCCCTCCCCCGCCTGTTTCCTTCTCTCCCTCCCTCAGTACCATGTACCTCAAATGATTATTAGGTTAGACGAGTCAAGGCCACGTCGAGTAATATGCCAGGTAATGTGATGCCATGTTATGTTGTCATGTTATGTTGCCAAGTCAAGTTGCATGTCATATCACGTAAATTGGGCATGTCATATGTCGCCATGTCATGCTATACTTTCAGATTTATATGCTGAGAATCGTATATACAAGTTGTCAAACCGTGTAATGTCATCTGTTAGTCGTGTTTCAATGTCGTATCGTGTTTTGTCATATAATGGTGTGTTATGCTCTCAGTCCCCATATCATGTCAGGGTGTCGTTATATTTCTTAATGGAGAGTCATATCCGTAACACTTCATTCTTTAGCAGTTTCATACTGTAATGTTCGTTTGTCTTATCATTGCATATCATGTTAGTTTATTTCACATCGTGTCATACAAAAGCTGATTTGTTTTTACATGACGGAACTAGTCCACTCCAACATCCTGAATACTAAGCCACTCTTCACATGAAATTTGATGAGGCTTATAATTAAGAGGTAGGAATGAGTCTCCTTAGTAACTAGTCAAATCAACCCTTCAGTCTGACTTCATCTGGACATCAAGTGAAGTGAAAGGCGTTAGGGATCTCTGTCTGGTTAGTAAAAAAGGAAGCTTTGAAGTTATTATTAACTGCGGAAGATATTACTCAGCATAAAGGGAATCCTTTCGTAGTAGATGACTTAAAAGCATTCACAGTAACCCAATCAGCATAAGGATGTTTTATAATTTAGGGCGCGTCCACATCAAATGCTTGCTGGCTCGGGCGGGTGCGGGCGAGTCCTTGTATGGGTTGCATTGGTGGAGAACTACCACCCTCGCCAGCAAGCATGGACGTGGCCTTACCTTTGATACCGTCACAGATTTCAGTAACTTCATGCATCCAGTAAGTGTCACGAATTTTCTACATCGTGAAATTATGTATCGTAAATCCTGACATCGAGTGATTTGTAGGAACGATGAATAGTTCTGAAATCCGTGAGAATTCGCCCTTCTCTTAACCGTCCACTCGTGTACTTATATTTGCATCAAATTTTCAAAACTTTTGTCATTCTTTCGCGAGTGATTGTCTTTATGTACAGACAATGCATTCCTCTGAGCGATAATTTCCGAATTGTCATTTCTTTGCACTTGCCTCCCTGGCCGTTAGTTGGCCACGCCTCTATCACACGTCCCTTACGCTGGACACTCAAACACAGTCATTTGTCCCTTAGCAGTCACGAAGAGCGGGTTTGCGATACCCAACGCGGATAGATTTCCTCTAGTATCGGCGTTTTCCCGAATCTTCCACCAACTTGGTGATCGACTATAGCAGCGACGGTCTCATCTCTACTGATTAGTATTTCTTTTGTTTTTCCTAGACTTAAGGTTTTTGGTTATTTAGCTCAGTGCATTATTTAGCTATTGGTTGAGTGCTTGAGTGAGTGCATTTCCCTTTCTTTGATTTTGAATAGATTCATGTAACGTAAATTTATTTTCATGTAATTAATAAATTTACAGTTCGTTTTCTTGAGCTTTGTTAAATGTAACAGTCGTGTCTGATTTCCCCACATATTTAGTACACTTTTTCTACTCCAAGTTAGCACAACTCCTTATTTTAATTACGACTGGTACTTAGGCCAGCTCTTGGTATTAATTCTTAAATCCGTTGTGCCAGCTAGGAGTTTGGCTCGGCCAAAATCCTGTTTATTATTATTATTATTATTATTATTTGAATGTTAAGGGGTGAACTAACTTTCTCAGAGGCCAAACAGTACAGTAATACAGCCCTCTTGAGCGTTTAGTCTCTGCTGTGTACTGTTGAGAAAGTCTATAAATTCTCGACTCCAGAGAATTGGCGAAGTAAGCCAGCATAAAAGTGAAATCGCCACTTTGATTTCACGAGTCGATTCTCTCGTGATAATCGACTCGATAGTTATTCCTAGTGTCCACAGACACATTTTCATTTTCCCCCTGACAGTGAGGTATTTCTATCTATCTGTCTATCTACAGTATCTATCTAGCTACAGACGCCTTAATCTCGCAAGGGGTGGCCACAAACAAATCGCCTCCAGGTCGCCCTGTCTCCCGCCATTTCACTGCCCAGCTCCCAGCTCACACACCCCTCTCTCATATACCTCTCCACTCCATCCCTCCATCTCATGCTTGGCCTCCCCCTCCCTCTCCCCCCCTCCACCTCACTCACATACACTCTTCTCGTCAGTCTCTCGCTCTCCATCCTCTCCACATGGCCAAACCACCTCAGTGTGTTTCCCCTAACGCTTTCTGTCACATCCACATCCACACTGATTTCTGATTTCACTAATGATAGCTGAGGACGATTCTTTTCAGGTCAGGGGACATTTTTTGAACTCGAGGGGTTGGATATAACGTTCATTAACCCCTTCACTACCAGCGGGCTCTCCCATACTGAATAAAATCTTCTGGCAACAGCAAAAATATAAGAACATCACCTGGACTCAGTGGATAAAATCTCTCGCAATGTACTGGTGATGATAATGTCCAATAAGATCTTCAGTATTATGGTGTCTTGTATATTTCACTCTTGCTGGGGAAACCTCTTGTAGTAGTAGTAGTAGTAGTAACAGAAGTAGCAGTTGTAGTTGTAGTAGTAACCCCCCCCCCCTCTCTTACAGACTATCATCCTGCTTTCGAGCGATTAGGAGGTAGTTCGGGGACGTTTGTATAGCCGGGCAGCTCCACCCCCCAGTTATATCGGTGCCACCACGTGAAGTCTTCCCTCTCCCGCACCAGACTTCTCGTAGTGAAGGGGTTAAGTACACCACAACACCAACACAACACCAACACCAGTGACCTAGCCTCAAATTATCCAAGATTAAAGGGAATAAAATGAATATTAAGCCATGATTACTGAGCACCACCCGATAATAATAATAATAATAATAATAATAATAATAATAATAATAATAATAATAATAATAATAATAATAATCTTCAAGGAGACATAAGACCACCTTATTTTGCAGTTTTCTTCATTGTTTTTCTTACCAAAGCCCTTCATGGGATCTCTGAGTATTTTCTGAGTGAGGATTCGTTTTTTTTTTTCCTAAGTAGTGAATAGAGCTTAAAATGTGGCCTTTGTTTACAGTCTCTAGTGGTGCCGAAAACAGACAAACGCCATCTTCTGCGAGGAGGACTGACAGCGGCATCTTCGAACGTCACTTTTTTGCACGAAATTCCCTTAATCAGTGCTACTGTATCCAAACCTAACCTAAAATTTCGTAACCTATCCTAACCCAACCTAACCTACTGTATGCTAACCTAACCTAACATCCTAACCTAACCTAACCTGCCCCATATATCGTCGTACTCTCCGTGTTTATTGATGGATTGTTTTCTTACACTGAATCAAGTGAGAGGTGGGCAAAAACTTGTGTTAATATTTAGGAGGTGGTCCTATGTCTCCTCTGAGGTTACGTAGTAGTAGTAGTAGTAGTAGTAGTAGTAGTAGTAGTAGTTGTTGTTGTTGTTGTTGTTGTTGTTGTTGCTGCTGCTGCTGTAATAGTTGTAGTAGTAGTAGAAGAAGTAGTAGTAGTTGTAGTTGTCGTAGTTGTAATAGTTGCAAGGAGTGGTAGTAGCTGCAGTATTAATAAGTAATAGTAATGATAATCTCTCATCCAATCCTTTTTGCCCAACATGAACGTAGGGACCCGAGGCTAGGCTACTCAGGCCAGAAGGCCAGAGTGATCAGTTGGTATTCCCATCACAGCATTACATGAACAAGAAGCACTGCCAAGGCACAGCAGACCCGTCTCCGGCAGTCATTTTAGTGCTGATGTCTAAACACAATAGGATATCTAGTCAAAGATATCACATATCAAATCTGGAGTATCATCATCATCATCATGATCATCATCATCATCACCAGGATCTTCTCTCCCATCCTAGGGCAGGGTGATAAGTAACAACGTCCAGACAGCCCAAGTTTGCCCAGTCCAATGGGCCACGCTTCCATTCACTCACTATTCAAGCCCCCGGAATCCTGGCTCTATCTGATACGCCAGAAACATTCGCCACGTTCTGTGGCTTCGCATAAACGAATCCGATAGAGTCAATCCGGACTCTGTTACGTTAAAAAGGGGTTCCAAATCCCTGATAATGCGCTTCTCCTCACGATATTCATCCAGACAGCTCGATTTCTTGTCAGTTCCCATCGACTTTCAAACCTCTTCCTCCCACACTCATCCACCATATCCCTCCATCTTCTCCTTGGCCTACCTCGCCTCCACCCTCCTTCAAATTCACTCAGATGTACCTTTTTCACCACTCTATTGTTATCCATTCTCACCACGTGACAATTTTATGCCCATTTGAAATTTTAGGCCCGACCCACCTGACACTGACCCCCCTACCGCTAACTGGGGGGTGACCCCCCTGATGTAATGAGGCATGTTTTAGGATGCAGATTTGAAAGATGCACCTTTAGGTTTTGGTTTCATGTCTATATGATGAATTTGAAAGGAGTTATGGCGAAAAAAAATCTATTTTCATCCATCACTTTTTTTTTTTTTTTACATTTTTGGGGCCTACACCCTGGGCCTTGGCCCAACTTGGCCCAAAATTTAATTAGGTGATCAGAAGGTCATAGCCCATCATCCCTGTAATTTTAGTCAAAATCGCACCAGTAGTTTTCGCGTGAATTTGTTAGCAGACAGACAAACAGACTTACAAACAGACAAGCCGAGTGAAACGGGGGGGGGGGGGGGGTAATTAACCACAATCATCGCTCGGAATTGGGCTCTTACTGGCAACATCCGATTAGTGCGCCTTAGCTTTTTCGTCATTAACTTCAACTTTAGCTCACAATGACCAGGCGTCTAAAAACTGCACGAGAGCAATGAGGCTAATGCACCACATCAGTACCCAGCACGAAGGCCCACTCCTGATCTCTCTCTGCGTGCGTCAGAGGACAGTCTCATAAAGGGGAAGTACTCCAGTGAGACAAGGGACCATGATGATGGTGGTGGTGGTGGTGGTGGTGGTGGTGGTGGTCATAAGGAGAAGGAGGAGGAGGAGGTGGATACATTTCATTTCATCCCTAGAACTGGGTGACGTATTTTGTTGTTTAATTCTTGCCGTGCTCCAGGTGAGTTTATTCATCTTTGAAGAGACCTCTTGTACTGAAGGGGTCATTGAACATTTCTGATATCTAAGCCTTATAATTCCCAACTTCGTGTAATTTTTTAACCTTCGAACGAGCGTGAGATTTGTAAATAAAACTTTTAAATGTGATTAATTTGATTTCCACCCTCATTTCTTAAAGAAATGCCTCGTTTTCGAGGTTTAATCACATACAAACAACAACAAAAAATAAAATCGAGTTCAAAAGATGGGGCTACGGCCCCTCCATACCCCACGCCCCTGCCATTTTATTAACCACCCAGATTGCCACTAAATCTCACCTTGAAAAGCCGCGTACCTGAGGGACACGGTACTGGTTCGGGTTCGTCCAGCAAGGGAAGAGTAATATCACAGCTCCGACCTGATGCTCGCATGCATTTTCGAATATAGTTTTCAACGCCGCATTTCCGTTGTTGTTAATTTCAAAAGGAAGTGAAGTACGACAGTGGTGTCAAACTCAGTCCTTCCCAAGGGACACACTTCTTTTCTGTTGCTCGTCTGAGGGCCAAGTCTACCTGAACTATAATATATAATTTAACAAAGCCGCAGCCAATTCAAATGTTCGGAGAAGTTCTGTACGCCTTACTCTTGTAGTGGCACTGTCTTTTGCTTCCAGTTATTGATAACTAGCTTAAAAGTCGAGTTCTTCAAATCACAAACTGTTCAAGCACCAGATGAAGGGCAGATTTTCAATCCCGGGATCATCCTGATTCCAAAAAGGTATAATATGTCTATGTAGAGCAAGTGCGTCCCGAGTTGAGGGGTTTCAGACGGACGGACAGACAGAATTTGCCGTTTATTTATATAGATATTTAAATGAAAGTTTCGTCACATATTTGTTCACCAATAAATTATTTAAATGGTAGGATATTTTTATCAATCAAATTATCAACAAATATTTCCTGACAGTGCTGTAATATTTGTTCACTTGATCATGTGACAAATTTTATGGGAATTTCCGTTTGTTGTTTCTCATTTTGTCTCACGTCATCGCTGGCCACACTTTTCCTCTTCGACGGCCACACGTGGTGTAGGAAAACGGTACAGTTGACGAGAAGAACCCTAAAAATACACGTAAAAATCTGTGTAGAATGATTTGACAAAAAAAAAAAAAAAAAAAAAGGAACATGCAAAAATTAAGAAAAAGGAACAAATATATAAAGAAAGAAAACTAATCCAGTCTCCTAACCTGACCAAAATCTCTCACAAATAACAGGAATGATATAACAAACAGCGCCTCCTAGACCTGAAGAGATTTAATAAAAGAGGGTAAGGGCGGGGGGGCTGACCGCATGCTTATTGACCATTATCTACTGCGCTTCTTGGGTAAACGAAACTGAACTAGGACTAAATGCTAATAAGATAACGTGTCTGACCGCTCAGTACTCTCCACCGTTACCGTACACACTGTAACGTAAGATACAGGCTCATCACATTTCATAATCACAGGTGTTCCGTAAATGATAGGCAAAAATTGAGCCAGTCCACGTTTTGGCTCACAGATTTTTTAATTAAACGCCCAGGACTTTTCTTTCTTTCTTTTTTTTTTACAATATGAGAAAAGTGATGTATTTTTAGGTCATGTCAGGTCGTTACGCCATGTTAGATCATATTTAGTTTATGTCGGGTTATGATTATTATTGGAAAGTTTTATCGTGTCAGGTCATGTTAGGTAATCCCAGGTTTTTCTTACTAGGCCGTATCATGTTATTCTGTGTCATAACTTGGCATGGTGGCTCTTGTTAGATCATGTCACTTCAGGTCATGTCATCTGGTGTATTTTAGTGCCATGTCAGAGTTTCATGTTAAGGCTTGTGTAATAAATGTCCTGTTATCTGGTCACATGTCGAGTCATGTCTTGTTCGGTGATGACAGTGAATAGGAAAAAAGATGATATTAGTTTGTACGGATAGCCTGTTGTAGCAGGTAATGTTATGAAGAGGTCATGGTAGGGTGTTTTTCTCATTTCAGCCCATTTTCTATCAGGTGATTTTTTCTTTTTTATTTGGCGGGTTTCATGAGATTTTAACATTAATTTCTGTACAAAATGGCCTTTTTTTTTTTTTTTTTTTTTAGATATGCCACCCTCCCCCATTCCTGGCGATGATGGGAGACAGGTGAGAATTGGGGTTATCAGGTGTGGGAAAACAGGGCAGGTCGTTACAGACGGAAATACATCTAGAAACAACATGAATTACAGAAAAAAGTGGGAGGGAAGCATCATATCGTAGGTGATGTGTTCGAACAGGTCGGCTATAATGCAAGTTATAATAAGGCATTTTATAACAGGCTGTTTTAATACGTTATAATAGACTGCTTAATGTGTCATGTTATAAGTGATTGCTATAATGAGATGCGTTATAGTAAGTCATGTTATAATGCATTGTTATAGCAGGTTGTGTTATGGCCACTTTATAATAAGTTGTAATAGGTTTTATAATTGGTCATGTCATTTTAATAGGTCATGCTGTAAAAAAACCCGAAAGAGGTCATGGTGTCCTGTCATAATAGGTCATTATAATAGGGTGTTAGAGTGGGTCATGTTACGACAGGTTCTGTTAAAACTGGTTTATATAATGTCATGATAATATATATGCAATAATTAAAGATCATGTTGAAATAGGTCATTTTAGATCATGTCATAATATGTTAAAAAACGTGATGTCAGTAGATAGAGGACATGTCACTGTGTCATGGTGGGTCATGTAATATTATAAATATTTAATATTACAGTACTATGTGCCATGTCAGGCTAGTACATCATGCCACATGTTAGGACTGATGCTGTGAGATCTCGTTAGGCTCTCCTGAGTTTCGTCATGTCAGGTCACGTCGCTCTGAGTTAGGTCAGTGTGTTGGGCCATGTTAGACCATTCCGTATATGTGAAATATCTGTGGGTGTATCCAAGCCAGAAGAACATGCTACGAAGGCTTGTTCCTCTTAACTTGGCTTAGAATTTTGTCCTTCGGCAGCTTATTTTCCGTAGCCCAGTGGCAAAATACGCCAAAATCGATATCCTTTCCATAGCATTTCTTCCGGATCAGCAACATACTGCAGTGTTAATTTACTGTTACAGCTCAACATTCAAGATGGTGAGATTGCAATTTTTGACAAAGATAAAGTGTGTCGAGAACACTCAAAATTGTGCGTACTTACTACCCCATCTTATACATAATGCGACCTTTCCCTTCCACTGTCGCACGAGCACTGAGCTGGCTTATGAGCTGACGGTCCGCTGGCCTGACGTCCGTTCTGTGGACCATTTTTGCACTATTTCGTTGCCAGGAAGGTCTCTCTCTCTCTCTCTCTCTCTCTCTCTCTCTCTCTCTCTCTCTCTCACTTGCGCAGGTTAACCTCTCTCTTAACCAATTTTCTGGTCCGGCTAATGTAATCGAGTTGAATTACGCGGGTGGGTGGTTGTGCCTCGTTACAGCGGCGCCTGGACTGCCTTAAGCGGCCGCCTGTTTACCGGGATTGAGGTCGAGCAACTCCCTGGCCTGTGAAATGAGGGAGGACTGTGTGAAGTGGCTGGCAGACCTAAACTCTAACTTAGTCTACCTTCGGGTTGTATTCTAAGCAGCTTTGAAGAATATGCCCAGAGACCGGAGTGGCTAGCAGACTTCTAAATAGGGTTGTATTCATCTAAGCAACTGAGCAATTCGTAAAACCAGAGGGTTGTATTCCAAGTAGCTCTGAAGACTTCGTAAAACCTCATCTTCAGCGACTTACTTTGCAGATTATGTCTCTTGTAAGCTAATGACGTAAATAACAGCAGTATGAAAATGAAACTACAAGCATCCACACTTGGAACTGAAACGAGTTCAGGCGAGAAAACTTGAAAATGTTAATACCTTAGCTTTCAGACGATGTGCATAGTTCTGCAGCAGCTTTAAAAAATCACGAGATGGCCCAGATTTGGTACTGTTTGTTTATTTGGGCCTTTTTTCAGCAATATGGTGGCGAGTTTTGTGAGGAAGGTTGCTGAAGTAACGCCAATTACTTTTACATAAGTTTTCCAACGATGTGTGTAAACTGACTCAAGATTTAATAGTTTCCGAAATAACACGATTTTGGCGCTGTGCGTGGTAAAGGCGTCCACACATTTACCCTCCAGTATCCTTAATAGCATTCTTTCCCGCACATACAACTATACAGGTAGCTTACAGAAAATTTAAGATTATAATATGCCAAATAATTTACTGAGGCAGAGGTGCGACGAAATCTCCCAAATCAACAACTGTACGGTCCATAGCCTCATATAATTTAGCTCAACTTTTCATAACTGGAAGAGGGGAATGAAGGAGGAAGAGGAAGCCTGAATATAGACTGGGTAGTAGAAAAAAAAAAAAAAGAAGAAAGGAACGAAACGAGAAAGAATCATTGGTAAGAAATGACTGTATGAGGAAGAATGGAGAGTGGAAGAGAGGGGAGAAGAACTAACTTTCCAATCTAACCCAAGAAGCAGCTGGTCTTGCGGAAAGGGAGGCCCGGAGTTGTTAATATTTCTGTTTCCTCTGAGCTTATCATGACCTCTATGTCCGAGGAGTCTCTGGCCATTTCCTCCGCACTACCCAGGTTATTCTCTCGGGCGTAGAAACATACATTGCTTTTTCTTATCCTGCTACTAAAATCAAAAAGCCTTTCCCCTTGACTCCAGGTGACGTGATTTTCAGTTCATTCTTGCTGCTAACTAGGCTATGTTATTCAACGTAGGGAAGACCTCTCGTGCTGAAAGGGTTTATTAGGCTTATATGTAACCCCTCTAGTTCGGAAGGTTTACCCTAAGCTGAATAAAATCATCAGTATATAGTAAGAAAAATGAGAAAGGCACCCCCTGGCTACACTTGTTTGCTCTAGTGCTCTTCCCAACAAGAAGGTGGCATTCCAAGTGTGCTGGAGCCAACTTACCCTACTCGCTTGCACTTTTATGTTTCTGCTTGGAATCGTGCTAAATCTAGTCTTCGTTTACATAAATACAAATTCATGTGTCCTGAGTGTCATGAAAAATCCACTACAAATTCTTCCAGCTCCTGCCATCTCTCCAAACAAATTTATTTCCCCCACTCCCCCCCCCTTCTTTTTCATTCTTATTAAAGCTGAATTGTTCACTTAGATTTTCTCTAACTCTGCTTTAAATAAATGA
>JAGKTI010003610.1:0-17083 GCA_018397915.1 Birgus latro
TTGTGGTGTGCTTGAGGACGTGATGGGAAGCGTTAGGAGAAACACGTTAAGGTGGTTTGGACATGTGGAGAGGATGGAGAGTGAAAGATTGACGAGGAGAGTGTATGTGAGTGAGGTGGAGGGGGCGAGAGGGAGGGGGAGGCCGAGGATGAGATGGAGGGATGGAGTGGAGAGGTATATGAGAGAGGGGGGTGTGAGTTGGGAGCGTGGTAGTGAAATGGCAGGGGACAGAGTGACATGGAGGCGATTTGTTTGTGGCCACCCCGTTCGGGATTGAGGCGTCTGGCAATAGATAGATAGATAGATAGACATGACTCGAGATCGCGAGGTCAAGAGTTCGCGCCGCGCCTGGGTAGCTGCCTTTGCTGGGAAGGGTAGCGCTCTCCCGTAACCCTAGCAGGGATATATGATCTATCAAGGTATTACTAGGGGAAAAAATTCCTTACCGCTACACAAGGCACCTTATAATGAGATAATGTCTCGGCTATAATTGCAAGGAAATAAACTTGAGCCCACCTTGACCCGGTTTTTATGCCAATGAACCGAGTTTAAATTCTTGGGAGGTATGTAGAAACTTTCACACATGGCACTGGGCGTCCTCTAAGTTGCATGGCCAAGTAAACAAGCAAACCAAGGACAATTATTCTTAGGTGAACACTAATAAAGGTGGGCGTTTCACTAGTGCATCTTGTTTGATGGCGACAACAGCAACAGTACATTAAAGTAAGACCACAAGAAATACTGCCATAACACACTTTTGCTACTGTCAGACCCTTTTATGAAACCATGAGAGACAGGCCTTCAGGGATTAGAGGGAAGAACTCATCTTTGCTATCTGGACGAAGCATCTTTGCAATGCTGAATAATATTGTTTGAAGGCTATGGCAACATACTGTCAAATCACGAGCGTAGGGACCCGGGGATAGGCTACCCGGTACTGGCATTTAAGGCACGAAGGACCAGTTGCGCACTCCCGAGAGGCTTTATGTGAAAAATAATACCCAAACACCCCTTGGATATACGTACTTTGTGGGCCTCATCCGGATGGAGAGCTTTAGCTCACTAAACCATCAGGTATCAAATTGAAGGTAACAATACTATAATTAAAATGGATGCCCTCATGCTGAAGAGATTAACTTAAAGTTCCCAAGAACCTCCGAAATATCAAGGAAGACACCAATAACATTACTTACCTGGGAGGGGCAGGGGAGTGCGTACCAAACAACACCGGCTGAGGGGTGCGGGTATCCACTGGGGGAAGGTTGGGGGATTGGGGGGGCTGTGATGGGTTCAGCTGCGAATTCATGTTCATTTTTGTCACCTGGAACAACACATCGTAGGAAAGTGAGGGAAACAGTTGATGCACTCTCTAAAAAGTTCATCATCATCATCATCATCATCCCAGCCTTCCATGTAGTATTATAATTATGGCACTGTTGTATACCAGTCCCTCGTAAGGAGAACAGTGGACAACAGAAGTGCAGTTTCAGTCCGCAGCCCATCGGGTTCACGATCCGATGAGCCATGGGACCACAACAACAAGAGGATTTGAATGAAGTTGGGGAAGTGGATCAAGAGGTAAAGGATCAACGCTATCAGGACTGGTGTCGGAAGGAGGAAGAATAGGGGAAGGAGGATAGTACAAGATATCTATGCCCCCTGACTCCACGAGAACAAGGGGAAAATAAGCTACGCCTAACTCTCACCAATCCGAATGTAGATGAAGCTAAGGCAGGTAATAATTTTAGAAAACGGAACTAGGGCGAGCAGTTATTATACTACTGCCCTTTACTTAACAGGTATAATATCATGTAATGAGATGACAGTTCAAAGGAAGAGAGCAACATGACTGGGGTGGTGTGAGGTGCGATATGTATATTGTGTCAGGTGAGGATAAGATGGATATGTTTCGCTGGAGGAAAGATTTAAAGGATTTTAAGTATAACACCCCATCCATATACAGATTGAACAACCATGGAGACATGACACATCCATGTTTCAATCCAACCTTCAAATGGAAAGATTCACTCAGTTTGCCATCCACACGCACTGCAGCCTTAGCACCCTCATACATACTCTTCACTGCCTTCAACAACTTCTCATCCACTCCATATATTCTTAATACCTTCCACAAACCTTGTCTATCCACCCTGTCATATGCTTTCTCCAGATCCATGAAGGCTGCATACAACTTCTTGCCCTTCTCTAGAAACTTTTCCACTACAGATCTAAGAATGAATATCTGGTCGAGTCACGTACTTTACCAAATTACCCCCCCCCATGTAATGATAGGTATTGCCATTTTTTTAAATTGATAAGTTATTACTTAGAACAGGACATCACAGCATCGAATATGTTACATGAAAGTATTTTTATAAGATTAATATCCGCTGGTAATAGTAGTAGTAGTAGCTGTATTAGAAAGTTATTAAGTATTGTTTAACACTGCGGATCTATGTTACGCTCGATTTGCTGCAAATGATATAGTATGTTACGGTAGCTGCTACATGGATCTACTTTACCAGAGTTTACAGGTATCGTGGCAACCACGGGGGGGGGGGAATCCTTTTGCCCTATCACCAACTGCCACGAGAAATAAATACAGTAGTTGGATGGCTGTCGATACAATAAAAGCCTTGTTACCTCTGTCACGGAGATTATGTTTAGATGTGGTATTGTTTGTCTCGTTGTCGGTCTTTTAGCAACATTATGGAAACACCGTTGGTTGGAAGTGTACCAGATTTGGCATAAAGACAGAGAACCATCACAGGAACAAAGTGCTATATATATTTTGGTCCGAAAATGTAAATGGTCAAGATCAAAAGGGGGAGGGTGCTGCCTTGGCGAAAGTATGAGTGCTGTTTTTATACAGGTTATGCAGGTTAGTGCAATGTATAAGGTAGGTGAATGAGTCTGTATTTACATTATACATATACTCTGTTGTCATAAGATTACGTAGGGAACTCTAGATTTTTGGAACATACAGATATTTGGAATTATACTGTA
The DNA here is from genome assembly GCA_018397915.1 of Birgus latro. NCBI lineage: Eukaryota > Metazoa > Arthropoda > Malacostraca > Decapoda > Coenobitidae > Birgus > Birgus latro. The sequence goes on from JAGKTI010003610.1 coordinate 3,007, forward strand.
TATGTGTTACACTATTAGATATTGTCTGGGCTAGTATTGTCAGATGTTCTCCCTACTATTAATATTAAATATTTCATGTTGATAATGTCAGATATTGTCCATACTTGTAATGATGTAAGTTCCATGTTAATGATTTCAGATGTTTGTATTAGGTTCCAGAAACTAGGTGACAACGGTGGTGACCTGACCATACTACAGAAATTGATAGTGTTCTACAAGTCTCCCATCTCAAAATTTTGTGCGCACTCCACCATCTTCATGCTGTTTCTACTCCTGTATGCATATGTGGTGCTCTTCGACTTCGAGTACAATATGACCTGACATGAGAAACTTTTGGTGGTGTGGATGGGTACCTACATGTTGGATGAAATCTCTGAGGTATCTAGTACTGTACTGCTGTATTAGTGGAGTGATTGTTGCTGATTTTGCCCCAAGCTCATCTGGATGTGAACTTGATCGGTTGATTGCAGGCTGAAGTTGCCCATCACTTGCTGTCTACCATCCTGCCTCAAGGGGATCAGGAGAGAATTGAGGGTTATTTTATAACTGAGCAGGAGAACCACCATGTTATATCAGTGCCAGTACCAGATGTAGTGGTACATCAGCACCTTCATTTTTTTTATTTTAGTGTATTCTTGCAACCCCTGGAATAAGACCTTCTAATAGTGGAAGAGTTAATAAAGATTATACCTCACCCCTTTAGGGCAAAAAAGTAAAGCTAAATACATTAAGTTAATCTGGAAGTAGCAAGAATAAAAGGAAAAATACATCATTGGATTAAAATTGTTAACCCATTTAATGAGGTAAGCTAGTTTGTACTGTATTTTCGTTTACTGCTATCAGACAGTTTTATTTAGCTCAGAAGTGACTTGAAAATTGAGGAGCTAGATATTGCCCTCATTAACCCCTTCACTTCTAGACAGTACTCTTCAGTTAAATTATTTTATATTGAAGGTAGAAAGAGTAAACAAAAATATTATGGGTGCATCATTATACTGAGTGGGTTAAGGGCAGATGAGTTAGATTGGGCTTGGCAAATTTGGTTGTTACTTCTTTCTTAGATTTTGCTTGCTGGAAGGGGTCCATTTAGCATTAATTTTTCAGTGAGCAGTCAGAGCTGAATGAAGTTGTCTGGCAGTAGCAGTAATACAGAGAAAAAAGTGTACATGTATTGATTTATCTGCCTATCTCTTGCCGTATGCATTAATCCCGTAAGAGGTGACCACAAACAGATCGCCTCCATGTTGCCCTGTCCTTCCATTTCATTGCCCTCCTCACTGCTCACACCTCCCTCTTTCATATACCTCTCCACTCTGTCCCCCCATCTCATCCTTGGCCTCTCCCTCCCTGTCCCCCCCCTCCACCTCACTCACATACACTCTCTTTGCCAGTCCCTCACTCTCCATCCTCCCCACATGTCCAAACCACTTCAGTGTGTTTCTCCTAACGCTTCCTATCAAATCTACATCCACACCACAATGCTCCTTCATTTCCTCATTTGACAGTCTGTCTCTCCATATGACTCCACATACTCCTCTCAAATAACTCATTTCCACTGCTCTCACTCTTGACATCTGTCCCTCCAACAATGGCCAAGCTTCACTTCCATACGTTAGAGTTGGTATCACAATACTGTCATATAGTAGCTTTTTCACTTCTATGCTCACTTCCTTGTTTCTTATCACTGCTTTCAAGGAACCAGCAACCTTTCTTCCCTGTTGCACTCTTTCAAGCACTTCACCCTCTTAACTTCCATCTTTACTCATCACACTACCCAAGTACTTTAATGCACTCACATTTTCCATTTCCTCCTCATCCAGCCTCACTGTACATTCACTGACTTCCCTTCTCTTGAAGGCCATAACTTTACTCTTCCTTACATTCACCTTTAGATTCCATTTCTTACACACTCACCCAAACTCATCCACCAAGCCTTGCAACTCCCCTTCGTCTTAACTTAACAACACAGTATCATCTTCAAATAACAGTACAGGGAGTTTTCAAACACTGCCCTCGCTCATTATGGCTGGTATTGATCCATCCATCTGTCCATTATCCAATCCTATGTCACTCCTCAGAGGAGCGTAGGAGCCCGGGGCTAGGCAAGTTGGTCCTGACATTTAAGATGAGAGTGACCAGCCTCACTCATCCCTGGGTGGCATTACATGAGCAATAAACCCCAACCATCCCTCGGATATAAACCTTCACCGGCTCAATCTGATTGGAGAGCTGTAATTACCCACTAAACCACCAGGCAACAAAATTTGGTTATATATAGTTACCAACCAGCGTAGTAAATGGTTTCCTGGTGTACAGGAAACCATTTGGCTTGTCATTCAGTGTAGAGTCACCCACAGGCAGAAGGACAAGGAAAGAATGAAGGAAAGAGAGGCAGAAGAGAGAGTGTAAAGTTACCCGTAGGCAGAAGGACAAGGAAAAAATGAAGGAAAGAAAGACAGAAGAGGATTGAAGAATAGAGGAGAGGAAAGGGCAGACACCTGAGAGCAGCACTACATCAAGTGAGTGGATGGTGAGTGCCCCCACCTACCACAATTACTGGAGATAATTTCTGCCACTTTCAGTACATTTATGAGGGAGTGGGGGTCTTTTAAGCTGAGGAAAATTGTCATTGGTAGCAAGAAAATAAAAAGTACATGTATCATACAGTCATGGCAGAATTACAATATCTTAAGTTTTGTTAGGTAAGATTAGGATGAGCCTGGTTGTGGTAGGGTGAGGACAGATTTGAGTCTAGATGAATCACATTTGATCTGTCAGGTTAGATTAAGTCAGCCATTTCATATGGAGGTTGTACACTGTAAGTTAATAATGCTAACACCAGAGTATCTCAGCTTTGAAGAAACCTTACACCCTGCTGTGTTAAATAGGTTAGTTCAGGAACTATTTTCTCAGCATGCATTTCTGTGTGTTTATGACACCCAGCCTTTTTTAAACTCAGTTTGTCCAGGTATCTTGATATGAACAGATCTTAAATTTAGCCCTCTTTTTTTTTTTTTTTTTATTTACTGACAACATTATTGTTGGCATCTAGGCTTTAGTTCTTTTGTCTTTGCATCTAAAAAAGGTAATATAGGTTAAGTCTACATTACCCTGGTGACATTAGGTATTAGTGTTTGCTATTAAAAACAGATGACATAATTTACACAAGACTGTGATGAGCCTTGTCTGTATAGGCAAGGCCAGGAACAGCTAAGTATGGATGGGGTATGTGAGTCAAGTTGTATCTGTTTGGTCATATTAGACCGGGTCTTGGTAGGTTAGGCCTAACTCAGTTGAATCAAGGTTTGTTAGAGTAGGTTAGGCTGGAATAGATTTAGTCAAGAGTAACGTTTATCTGAAATAAGGAAGGCTGGATTTAGTTGAATAGAAAACTTTTGGCTAAGAAGGATAGGGTAAGCTAGACTTAGTCACACTTAATAGTGTTTGTAAATTTAGTTAAACCTAAAAATTTTGCCTCTTTTGCTGTACTTTAAAACTATTTAACCCCTACTCCGCTGGGTTGTCGGAGGTTCACAGTGCCATTCCCGCAGGGATATTCACACTCTGACTGACTTTTTAAAAATATTTGCCAAAAATCAGTTATTAGTCCTAGAATATTATAATTAAATATGCTTATGGCACATAGCTTCAGCTTTCTCCTGGGATGTTTTTCTTTAGCACTCGTCGACTACCGTAGGACTTGTGGAGACTTCTGAAGTTGGGTAACTAAGTCTCCACTTTAAACTTCCCGACATCCCCTAATCTGAATACCGCTGCCAGATATTATCACTAGAAACACTATTCAATGATTTCCAAGTAGTTTGGAATCCATACTAAAAAAAAAAAAAACACTGTGAAAGCAATGTAAAATAGGAGTGCGTATGAGCCTCCCACTCACGCTAATTCGCCGCTGATTTTCTGTCATTTCTTTCTCATATACGCACTCACATTTTATTATTTCTAGTACTTTATTACACTTATATATATCCACAGTCCTTTACCGCTTCCCACGCGATGTTTAGTAGGGGTAGAGGTCACAGGGCCTTTTATAATAGGCGCAAAAGCGGCAGAAATGGAGGGGCGTCATTTTACAGTGAAGGACGAGAGCAAACTGACTGTATCTCGGTAGCGAAGAGTTGAAAATGTCAGCTGATAATGTATATGCTAAGAAATAAGTTGTAGGAAATCTAGACAATACATAATAAATTAGGTAGTTCCAGGTGAATATAAATATCACTCAGGCTTCTCCCTTCCTGTCTTATATACATTTATATTACAAGAGTAGCTCATACGGCATATTTCACGGGGAAAAAAAAGCAAGGGAAATTAGCGAACGAGTGCCTGTTGGATATTGCCAAGTGATAATTAGCCAATTCCAGGTGTATGGCACTATCAATTACCTTATTTTTATATATATATATTATTTTGTATAAGAATAGGGCATAGAGCTCATTTCAATGGATGAAAACAGTGGAAAAATCCGGGGAAGATTTACTTAGCGCAGAGCGGCTGAGCAGACGACACGAGAGGGTAATGGAGGGGAGGTAGGGAGGAGAGTTTAGAATGGGAGAAAATGGCTAAATTGTCAACAATGGATGGGAGTACTGATGACATTAGCAGCTCTGACTGTTGTTGGACATTGGCAGTGCTGATAGATGATACAAGTCTCCACCTGAAAGCCCGGGGGAATTAAAAATAACACAGAGTCACTCAAGTGACGCCCACCTATGTGATCCATTGCACCCGACCGTCACGAAAGTGACGACCCGTGGTTAAGGGGTTAATACAGTGTTTATGGTTTGAGGTAAACTTTTAAACCACCTCTTCCACTGTATTTTATAGCTGATTACAGTCAGGTCTCATTAAACATCATCATCATCATCATCATCATCCGGACCTCCTTTCCGTTAAACATTTGTTCGTTATATGATAACTCAATAGAATGATGAACTAAAAGCCATACTGTACCCAGTTTTGTGATAACGATATTGAAATTAAATCGAATGATAGCTGTGATGGCTGCATACGACAATCCCATGCATTCACAATACCTCCCTCGCAAGCTAACAGTCAGATGTTTCAGCCAAGATGGCCACCCAGTGTTCACATTTGCTATGATCATCTTCCTTTAGTTCCATTTCATGCATGCAAGGCCAGTGGAACACCATTGATATCACCAAATAACAGTGCAAGTGGCACTAATAGTGCAGTGTGTGATGTTCAGTGAAGTGATAACTTTTTGTGTGTGCAGTACTGAAACTTCTGATTAGGAAATCAGGCAAAGATACCACCCCAAGTGGAAAGTGTGGTGCTATTGAGGGTGCCAAGGACACACATAAAAGGGTAAGTTTATTCAGGCTTTAGGTTTCGTGGTTATAGGGTCCCTCCCTATCCCCAATGAACCCATATTATATTTATCATGCTATACAGTATATCATTATGCAGTGGGTTTTCACTTGATACGGTCTCACTGTATAGTGAAGCATGACTGTACCCTTAAGGTGTGTGTAAAGTTATCAGTATTACCATACCCAGTTTTTGGAGTGCACACTTGGTAACCACTGTCTTCTCTTTGGATAGGTGCATTGTAAGTAGAGAGGAAGGAGGAAAGGCTCACAAGTAGGCATGCTTTTGTGTGTGTGTGTGTGTGTACATGCTTGGTTATTGTGTGTTTTCTGTTCAGTTTTTGTTTGTGGTTGCTAGCTAATTGGGTGGAGGGAAGCAAATGCAACATCCATCCAGGAACCAAACCTCCACACTTTTCCCCACACCTCGCTGTTGTGGGGTGCTGTCAACCGTAAGGGAACATCAGTTCACTACATGGGAAGCTTGCCTGCGGTTGATGAGTTTGCCTAGCCAGACAGACTGGGGTTGTTCAACAGCAACATTACAGTACATCATTTTCCAGTATAGAGATAGTACAGTATGTACATCATATTCCAGTAGAGAGATAGTACAGCACAGTACATAATATTCCAGTATATAGTACAGTATGTACATCATATTCCAGTACAGAGGTAGTACACTACATTACAGTAAAGTAGATCATATTCTAGTATATAGTATAATATGTACATCATATTCTAGCATATAGGTAGTATGGTACAGTATATCATATTCCAGTATAAAGGACATGATCATGCCTTAAAACAAAATTTCAGATGTCACCAAGAGTCCCAGCCTCTGTCTCATCTTGCCCTATTTCATCTCTCTGCTCACACAGATTGCCTCTGAGCAGTCCAGCACCCTGCGTGGCAAGATCTCAGACTGGGGGAGCAGCGTGTGGAATCGGTTTGACTTGGTGGCACTCTCCCTTGCTTCCTTTGCCTTGGCCTTGAGGATGGGATGAGCAACATTTACCTGGGGATGTATCACCTATGCCATCAACACCACAGTCTTCTACGTCTGACTTTTTCATATCTACCATATCAACTACCATCTTGGGCCTGAGATGGTTATATTTTACAGAATGGTGAGCAGAGGGTAATGTGCAACTCATCAGTAAGGAAAAATACCCTCAGAATATGTGCATATGGTTAGGCCTCTGAAGTGGAGCAAAGTTTCTAGGGGCTTGAGTTGTGCATGAGTGAGTGCCTGACCTCTTTCACTGGGCAGACTGTAGATAGTTTTTCCTCTTTCAGCTTTATTTTTTGTTGACCTACCTCACCCTTTCTCTTGGTGGAAAAAAAAATCGTCGTGATGATGACAATGGAAAAATCAAGGACACAAAGGTGTTAAGATAAATTTAGGAAACTTACAGAATGATGAGTGGAGAAGGTAGGGAAAAATGGAAATAGAAGCTAATAGACAGATACATAGATTGATTGATTAAAAGCAAGGAAGGGGAAGAAAATAACATGGATAATGTACAGTGTTTTATGGTAAAGGTACGGAAAAAATGGGAAAAAAAAAGGGGGAGGGAGAGATTTCTAGATTAGAGAGTAGAGTCTACAGCAGCAGCTATATATCAGGCAGAGAGAAACCTTGTGTTAAAAGCAAAAACGAAATAGAAATCATGAGATTGTAATTAGAAAATAAAAGATCATTACCATTATTATCATAAACAAAACAGAAGTGATGATATCTAGGGCTGGTGATAGTACTGTCAAAGCAGAGGGAGTGTGGCCATGTGCAGTTTGCCACGAGGATGTGGGAAGTAACTCCATCTCGTGCAGTGTTTGTGATAAGTGGGTGGATAAAAGATGTAGTGGTATCAAAGGTAGACTGCAAAATAATGTTGATTTCATCAGTGTCATGTATTTGGGAGAGCATGGAAGGATTGATCTTGCCAGAGAGTCTCTCTAGTGTGTGGAGGAGTTTTGTTACTTGGAGGACATATGTGCTGGAGGTGGGGCTGGAGTAAGGAGTGGTTGGAGGAAGTTCCAGAAGCTCTTGCCTTTCCTGACATTGAGAGGGGTTTCTCTCTGTGCCAAGGGATCTGTGTATGCAACGTCTGTTAGGAGTGTAATGCTATTTGGTAGTGAGACCTGGACAGTAAAGGAGGAGGATATTTGTAGGCTCAGACTTACGGAAATGACAGTGATTAGATGGATGTGTATTGCATCCATGAATGTGAGGCCTGAAGGGGGCTAGGATTATGACTGATGAGTTGAGAGGAAGGACGGGACTTGAATGTATTGGTGTTATGAGGAGGAGGTTTAGATTAAGATGGTTTGAGCATGTTGGGAGGATGCAGGATGACACTTGGGTGTGGAGGGTAAGAGGTGTGAACACTGAAGGGAGGACTGCATAAGGCAGACCGAACAAGACCTGGGATGAGGTTATAGGTGTGATCTCAGAGATAGGGAACTGAACAAGGAGGCTGCCTGAGACTGAGCAGCATGGAGAGCTGTCATTAGGTGATGAAGGCCAACTCATGCAAGCATGTTGAACAGTGCAAATGATTATTTGAAAGACATTATTGGAAAGAAAGACAAAAGAGATGGAATGAAGAAACTGAGGAGAATATATAAATGATAAGTGAAGGGGTAGACAGCCAGTCCTCCATGACTCAGATTGGAACATGCAGGCCTGAGACAAGGCCTCCTTAGTCAAGAACATTTTACCTCAAGAACTCTTGGTGGAAGAAAAGAAATAACAAAAGGAGGAAGAAAAGGATAAAGAGATGAAGAAAAAGACAGTGAGAAATAAAATAGCAAGTATACAAAGAAGGCATGAAATAAAAATTGAGATAGAGATAAGTTTTAGAATGGTGAGTGTGGAGAAATGGAAAATATTAAGAGATGGTAGAAGAAATGAAGAAAGTGTTGGCAGATGAGTGAAGAAGAATGGAAAGAAAGAGATGGAGAGATAATAATAAAGAACTTTAGGAGATTGATGGACAGGTGTGTAAAGGGGAGAGTGACAAAGTGTAGATAAAATAATAGTATGGGGGAAATAGGTGGATATCTTCAAGACTTTGTGAATTTATGTGGAAGGAAAGTTGTGCAGAAGTAAAAGTAAGGAAGAAAATGAAGGCATAAATGAGGGAAGCTTATTGAACTGAGTGTTGATGAAATGGGGAAGAAATGAAGAAATGGGGAAGAAATGAAGAAATGGGGTTGAGAACAATGAAAAATTGTTGAGTGCTATATTGGGGAGTTAAGATGGAAGAGATTTACAGTACTGAGTGGAAGAAGTGAGAGAGAAAGAGAAGTAAGTCTGTATGTTTAACCTGTCCTGTCGTTCCTCTTTTCCTTTATTTCCTATCTCTTTTCACCTACTTTCTTCCATTGCAGAGAGAGTCAAGAGCCAGTGTGTTCATTATACCCCATTTTTCCTGTTTCCTCCTTTCCTCTCAATTTTTTTCTCCCTTCTTCCACTGCAGGTGTCAGAGGTACTGGTGTTCATGGCCCTGCTAATCATCTTCATCCTGGGCGATGGTATTGCCTCCCAGTCTCTCCTTCACCTCAACCATAACTATGTCTCCTTCAGCCTGGCTTCCCTCTCCAGCATCATTAGAGATGTGGTGCTGACTGGCAGATGTATGGAGAGCTACTGCTGGAGGAGTTGACAGGTGAAGAGGAGGGTAGAGGAAAGAAGAATGAGGACGTTATGAATGAAGGAAAGGTAGAGAATGAAGGAGTGATGAATGAGGAAAGAAAATAAAGGAATGATGAATGGTGGAAACGATAGTAAAGGAATAATGAATGAGGAAATAGGACAACAGAGAAGTGATTAATGGAGAAAAGGACAGAATGAAGAAGTGATGAATGGAGACTAAAGAGAGTGAAGAAGTGATGAATGGAGACAAAAGAGAGTGCAGAAGTGATGAATGGAGACAAAAGAGAATGAAGGTGTGATGACTGGAGGACAGGAGTGCAGTGGTAGTCTCATGTTGGGAGATGTTTTGAGAATTTTTTGCTGAAGGAAACGGCCCATTTGCAAACATAAGAAGTTTTTGCTGTCTTACGACACCATTTTCATGAGAGTGGCATGTACTTCCTTCCTCATATTCTATTTCTTTTTAATTCTTCATCATCCTTTTATGAGAAAACTTTTAATATTCTTTTAAAATTTACTTGTCTGCCCTGTTTGGCCAGACATAATCTCAACACCTCACGGACAAGTGAGTTAAAAGAAAAATATGCAGTAATACTCTTCAAATATTGTTTGATTCACATTCCTTTTGACAGTTTTTTAATTTGACGTAGCTTAGTCTCACTGACTGTCTTGACATTGATTCATTCATTCATCATCCAATCCTACATTGCCTCATGAGAAGCGTAGGAGCCCTGGGCTAGACAAGTTGGTCCTGACATTTAAGATGAGAGTGACCAGCCTCATTCATCCCTGAGTGGCATTACATGAGTAATAAACCCCAACCATCCCTTGGATATAAACCTTCACCAGCTCAATCTGACTGGAGCACTGTAATTACCCACTAAACCATCAGGTGCCAAAATTTGGTTATGAGGTTACCACCCAGCATAGTAAATGACACAGAGAGAAATTTGCAGCAGAACTGTAATAATCAGTTATTTTCTCGTAATTCTTACCTTCTGACATTACATGACCTTGTGCTACCACAAGACAAAGAAGTGAAAAATGAATTTGTAATGATACTGTTTGGATATTTTTCAAGTCAGAGCTTTAAATCATCTGTGACATGATCTAATGACCCCAATGTGAGTGAGGAGCTGAGAAGAGAAATCTGCATTAATACCAATGAAATATTTTTCTTCAGTTTACGTGTTTCATAACTTCCTTTCACTTGCCCTGAATTGACCTCACCAGTGGGCAAAAACTGAGGAGAGATTAATGGTAGTGCCATTCTGATCATCTTCAGTTCTTTGCATGTTTCTTTACTCACTTTAACTTTACCTGAGCTGACCTTCATTCTGATTCCACAGGCAAGCAGAGAACCAAGAGGAAAATTTTCAGTAATATGAATCAGATATCTTTCTTTAGTTTCCTTGTATCCCATCTTCCTCTGACATGGCCTCACCCCAGAGTTAAGGAAGAATCTGAGAATAGAAAATGGCATTAATATACAGTAGTACAGATATTCTTAAGCTGCTATTCTGTACTTTTTGACCTTTATAGACATAACCTGACCTGACTGCACTGGCAAGAAGGAAACTGATAGAATTCTGTAGCAATGTTGTTCATATATTATCTAATTAACATGTCTCGTGACCCTCAGAGTTGACCTGACCTGAGGAACTGAGGGAACACTCTACAAAAATCTACTTGTTAGGTCTCCGCGTTTAATGTTTTATGTTAAGTCCGCAGTGAATTATAGGAAGAGGGCTTGTTAAGGTTCCATTACTACTTACAAAGTTGATTTGCCTGTTTCTCCAAGAGCACAGCAACCAGTTGTCTAAAGAAAATAGGTCTAGTGATATTTTGGAATATGTCCTTGACTTGTAATGATGACTGCAGATATTCTTCTGATATTATTCGCTTCACATTTTTCTTAATCTCTTTTTTACCTGACCTGACTTAACCCAATCCAACCCTAGGTGAGGATGAGAAACTGTGCCATGCCACCTCCTGCCCACCTAGTACCTTTGCCACCTGTGCCACTGATGCCACCAACTCAAGTGATGACATAAACAACACATGTCATCAAGAGTGCCTGTGTGAGAATTCCAAGGACTATTCATGGGTTGTCAACTTCATGCTTATTTTCTACCTCATCATTGGCAACATCATGCTTCTTAACCTGCTCATCGCCATCTTTACGTGAGACAGAGATTATATTTTGTTTGTTCTTTGTTCTCTTTGTCTTCCTTGCCCATCCTATTTTTTTACCTATATTATTATTCTTTCCTGTCCTTTGTTTCTAGTGCGTGGCTTTTCTTATTGTTTCTATGTTTCCACTGTTTAATAGGTCTTGTAGTAATATATCAGATTTTATAGTGATAATGATGATTTTTTAAATTCATTTGCAGGTTTTATTTGCATATTCTCTTATTATGTTATGTTTTGCTATCATAATGTGTCTTCCTTTGTTGTTTTGCACTTCTTACTTTCAACATCTTGGAATGGTTTTGTTTTGCTGTCATAATGTGTATTTGTACTACTGTATTAGGTAATGCCAGTGTGCTCTTTCCTTTTCCTGTCAACCTGGTCAGTGGATGTTTCAAACAACCAAGTGCTGCTACAACCTGCTTCTTTTTAGCTCCCCAGGAGGCTTTATTGTCACATGTTTTATTTTGTTACTACGGAAACACCCTCAGAGCTTTCCTGTGACTAGTTTTCAGTTCTTAGACATTACAGTTTGATATGATAATCTTACCTCAGAATAGATGTTCTATCCAAAGTATCAGATATTACTACCTTTAAATTCTTTTACTATCTGAGTTGTAAATATGTGAAGAAGTATTTTCTTCTCTTCTAAATCTGGACATTGCTACTCCTCACACTGCTCCAGGGTGGGAAAGGAGGTCCAGATGATGATGATGATGACAAATTCTTGATATTTACTGAATCCATAAATCCATATTTATACTTTGTCTGCCTCTGTTTTTGGTTACCGTGAGTGTGTGTGAAGTTTCATATCTGGATATCCTAGTTTGGTGTCTTGCCTTTGATTCAATTTCTGTAATCTCATGATATTTTTGTAACTACAGTGCTTTCTTAGCAATTGCATATCTGTGTACCTAATTAGGTTCATAATTTTATTTACAATTTTGTGATATTTCCTTGTTTCTAGATCCTATCTCACCCTGTCCTGAGGTGGGAAAGTTGTTGATGATGATAATGTGGTAATAAGGCACAGTGTACAGCCTCTTGATTAAGTATGATACCTGCCCACTGCCTTCTCCAGTACCTGCTTACCTAACCAGCTGTACCTTGCAGATACGTATTTGATGAAGTACAGGAGAATAGCACGGAGATCTGGAAGTTTGAAATTTTCCGTCTTATCCGAGAGTATGACCACAAGCCTGCCTTCATTCCACCCTTCAACACTATTGAGTATGGCTGGCAGGCAGGAAAGAAGCTATGGAAACTGTTTTGTCGCAAAAAGAGAGAGAACTGTAAGTTTGAGCGCATGGTTTGGGTGTGATGGAGCTCTAGGTATCGTTTGTGGTGATTGGAGGCACCCACCATCCATTCACATGGTAAGGTGCTGTCTTCAGGTGACTACACTGAATGAGAAGCTAAATAATTTTTTTTAGCCCAGGAGACCATTTTCTATGCTGGATGGTAACCAGATACAGCAAAAGTCCTGTAATCTGAATGGCAGGGAGCCATGGGTCTTTCGAACTACAGTAATCCCTCTATTATTCGGACGTCCAATACTCGGACATACTCACTATTCGGATATTGTGGGCTGCCCAACCCCCCAAATGCCAAAAAATTCGGAAAAAATCGGAAAATTTTTGATTTTGGGGGACCGCGTCAGTTTGAATTTCCCGCCTGCACCAATCGGCTATGTTTACACTCGTGGCGCCTGTCTGTCGGTCGCCATTGCCCACTCAGTTACTGCCTCGTGAACACCTCCGACAATGGCGGCCGAAGTGATTGCTTTTGTGGTGATACCCTACCTCCTACAGTGCTTGATACTGCTCTTCACCTTCTTCATCATGTGTGTGTGATGGAATTTACTGTTATGTACAGTGCAGTGAAGTGATGTGATTCCAGTTATAAAAAAAAAAACGTTGTGGAAAGTGTTGGTGATAAGTGCTGGTGATTGTCAGTTGGAAAGGTGTGTCAGGTGCAAGGTCTTCCTGTCAGAGTCTGAGATGATAGAGTGAGTTATTACATCAGGATGGCAGCTTCTTGTTCGTAAGTACCCTAACTTCATGCCTAACCTGTTTTCATCATGCTGTAAATGTGTTAAAAAATTACCAAAAATGTTAATCATAATTTCCTGCTTGCAATTTAATTTTTTCATGCATGGTTCTTAAGTGCACTAGCTAGGAAAAAGGTGGGAGCCAGTGAATTTCATATTCGGTCATAACCTAACCTAACCTAACCTAACCTATCCTACCGTAACCTATGGTTACCATAAAGATTTTCATGCCTAACCTGTTTTCATCATGCTGTAAATGTGTTAAGAAATTACCCTAAATGTTAATCATAATTTCCTGCTTGCAATTTAATTTTCCCATGCACGGTTCTTAAGTAAAACAGCTAGAAAAAAGGTGGAAGCAGTTAATTTCATGTCTGGTCCTAACCTAACCTAACCTATGGTTACCATAAAGATTTTCATGCCTAACCTGTTTTCATCATGCTGTTAATGTGTTAAGAAATTACCCTAAATGTTAATCATAATTTCTTGCTTGCAGTTTAATTTTCCCATGCATGGTTTTCTTAAGTAAAACAGCTAGAAAAAAAGTGGAAGCAGTTAATTTCATGTCCGGTCCTAACCTAACATAACCTATGGTTACCATAAAGATTTTCATGCCTAACCTGTTTTCATCATGCTGTACATGTGTTACAAAATTACCAAAAATGTTAATCATAATTTCCTGCTTGCAATTTAATTTTTCCATGCATGGTTCTTAAGTAAAACAGCTAGAAAAAAGGTGGAAGCAGTGAATTCCATGTCCGGTCCTAACCTAACCTAACCTAACCTATGGTTACCATAAAGATTTTCATGCCTAACCTGTTTTCATCATGCTGT